>RJWH01009473.1:0-22403 GCA_004363575.1 Solenodon paradoxus | reverse complement strand
GAGCCCTGCCCTCTGCAGGTGTCCCTGCCCCTCACCTCAGAGCCTGAAGCCCTGCCCTCTGCAGGTACCACTTCCCCCTAGCCTAGCCCTGACCCTTGCACCTTTACAGGACCTCTCTGCACCTCCCTTTAAAGGCCTCGGTGCCACCCGCAGCCCCACCTGGCATTACCCTCAGGAACCCTCAATCTGCTCTCACCCTTCTGGGTCTCCCCCACCTTCCCCGCCTCTCCCCAGTCCCTCCCCTTCGTTGTCCTCAGGCCTCATTGGCCCCTTATCTCCCCAGTAACAGACCACAACAGTGAGCTCCGAGCACCAAGGACAGAGCAGGCTCCCCAGCAGGTAGGGACCCAGCCTGGTTCCCCACAGCTAGCTTGCGGGGGTTCCCTCCGCCCCCTCGCCATTTCTCCAAGAAGTCTTCAGAGGTACTGAGAGCCTAGGGGCCCTGTCCCCCACTCCAGAGTCAGAGCTGAGATGCAAGACAGGAGAATGTGAGAGGTGGGGGCTTGGGGGCGCAGAGAGGCCTGAGACATGTTCCCCACCAGCCCATTCAGTGAGACTCAGAGAGAGGAGTTGGAGCTGGTGCTGGGGTTCCCTCTTCTAGGTTCTCTCGCTTGCTCACAGAAGGGGTCCTGTGTCACCCCGACAGGAGCCCCACCCTCATTGGCCAAG
The DNA here is from genome assembly GCA_004363575.1 of Solenodon paradoxus. Taxonomy (NCBI): domain Eukaryota; kingdom Metazoa; phylum Chordata; class Mammalia; order Eulipotyphla; family Solenodontidae; genus Solenodon; species Solenodon paradoxus. The sequence goes on along the minus strand of RJWH01009473.1, from coordinate 21,734 downwards.
ATGCATCTGGGACTCTCCACAGCGAGCACACGTTCGGAGGATGGAAGTGAGGCCTTTCTGGAGGGGATAGGTAATTCCTCGTTCTTGCTTTGTCTCATTCATCTTTTCCTCAGTTTCCCCAAGTTCCAGGTTCTGTACTGCAGAGCCTTGGGGACTGGGTGACCTCCTAGGAGAGCCCTCTAATGGGGGACAGACACCAGGAGGGGGGTGCTGGAGTGGACGGAGGTAGAGCAGGGCAGAGGGTCAAGCCTGCAGCAGGGCAGGAAGACTTCCTGCAGGAGCAGACCTTTGAGTGGTGCGTGGAAATCCTCCCAGGAATTACCCAAGGGAGAAGGAGGGGACTTTCTGCAGAGAGGATGCCATGTCACAAGAGCAGAGTTTTTCAAAGTCTGCACTGTTGACACTGGGGTCAGATGGTTTCTGGTTGTGTGGCTCTCCTGGAGTCGTGGGGTGCTTAACAGCATCCTCGGCCGCCTTTATCCACCAGAAGCCAGTGGCGCCCTCATCTCCTCCCACCCACCACATGGTGATAATCAGACCGTCTCCACACCTTGCCACATGTCCACGAAGGGGCAGAATAGCTTCTGACTGAGAGATTGGGCTGCAGAATGTGGGAAGCTGGTGGGCGAGACTGGAGCGGTGGGGTAGGGTCAGGTCATGCAGGGCCTTGTCTCAGGTGAGGAGCTGGGGTTTTGTCCCAAGGAGCTCGGGAGGCTGGTGTGTAGGGGAGAGGCAGGGTCTGCTCTGGGTGCAGCAGGCAGAGGGCGAGGAGGCTGGAGAGATGAGGCCTGATTCTAGGGGATGGGCTGAGAGTGAGGAGGGGGAGGATGGTGCTGACTGCTGGGTGGTGGACCTGACCAGGAGGGAGGAAGCCAGAAAGGTGTGTGTGTGTGGTGGTGGGATGGTGGTGATGAAAGAGCTGGGGGTGTTGGGGGTGGGGAGGGGGTGGTGGGTCTGGGCCCCTGTCCTCAGCTTTCCTGAGCTGAGGCCTAGTTCAGTGGATGCCCAGAACCTCCAGGCTTTCACGGAGCGCCCTCTAGCGGGGGAAACGTGTGTGCCCAAACCGGGTTGGAGTAGGCTTAGGGGGAGAAGTCCCCAGTGGGGTACAGGGAGTATGAAAGGAAGAGGAATATTGAGGGGTACAGGAATGGAGGTGCAGTCTTAGAGGTACTTGGGGGACTAGATCTGCAGTCCAGATGCAGTTTGTGAGACCTTAAGGAACCCAGTATTCCTAGCAAGTTGCTGGGCTAGATTCCTCTGGGTCCCTCGCTCTCCGTAGGTTGGGAACTGAGCAGACTGCAGCGGCAGTGCAAAGTGATGGAGCGGGAAAGGCAGGCCTACATCAAGGAAGTCCACCAGCGTATCAACAAGCAACTGTGAGCCTGGGTCCCGGAGCTGGGGGTGGGGGCTGGTAAAGGGGCTGTGGGCTGGACTTCTGAGTCAGAGGATGGAGACAGGAGGGAGGCACGTCCCACCCTTAGTGACACTGCCCCTTGCTGACCTCCCTTCCACCTCGCTGTTGGGCAGTGGGGAGATCCAGCGCCTGGAGGAGATGCGGGACAATCTTCAGATGCAGATCAGTGTCGCCCAGAGCCAGGTCAAGCGGCTGCGGGACAGTGAGAGGCTGGAGGACATGGGCCAACTGCTCAAGTGCCGGGCCCAGGTGCAGGTCGAGGTCAGCGAGCTGCAGGAGCAGATCAGAACCCTGAACAAGCAGGTGGGTCCTGAGACCTGACGCTGTGGATCCTACTTGGGGTAGATGTGGTCCATGCATGAATCCAGAGGCCTCATCTGAAAAGTGGGCTTATCAGAGGCACCCACTGGCAGAGTGTGTTCAGGCTCTGGGAGGAACTAGGGTGTTCGTTTGGCACAGTCCTGGGCTTCAGAAAGGGACTGGTGTGGTTAAGAGGAAAAGGCACCTTCTGCAGTCAGAACAACCGCACTAGAATCCTGGCCCTGCCACGTCAGCTGTGTGGCCACCCGCGAGTGTCCACCTCTCCGGGTCGTCTTTTCTTCATCTGCCCAAGAGGATGTGGGCGATGCATCAGAATCTAGACAGCTTGCTTTCTTTTTTTCCAAAGGAAAAGTGCAGGCAGGAATGAAGGCGAGTAGGCAGGAGGCAGGCAGAGAGAGGAGGAAGCATCTATTTTCCTTATATTTAGCTGTTCACATGGGTTTTTTTCCCCCGGGACCTGCACTCCTTTGGAGGTGGTGAACTTAACCTCTGCTCCACCATTTCACACCTAGACAGGTTTCTGATCCCATCTGCCTTCAGACCTCCTTGAAGCTTGACCTTGGAAGCAATGTCACTTTTTGAGGCCAGTGTTCCTTCAAGTTTTTGTGACAGTGACTAGTGGAGACAGTTTACACAAGCTCAGGTGCACACGGATGCTGTCCTTTTCCAGCGCCCCTTGTCTGACCGTGCCGACTGTGCCGTTCGTGTGAGTGATATGTTGTCTTTTTTTCACTTCCTCTTTATCCAGAATATTTTTCTCTACATCATCAAGATTTTCCTAAATAGCGTTCGTATCAGCTGCACATTACCCTCCTGTCATGAGGTAGCCATGTTACTCACGCAGCTTCGGTTTTCTTTTATGAATAAAACTACAAGGAGGATCATTTTGCTTCATATTGTTTAATTTTTAAAGGAGAGGTGCAGGCAGACAGGAAGAGAGAGGAGGAAGAAGCACTTTATTTAGTTTAGTTGTTCATCTTGGTTGTTCCTTCTGGCCCTGGTCGCGACCCTGGGTCCTTGGGATGTGTGTGGACTGTGCCATCCGGAGGCAGCAGACTTATCTGCTAAGCCACCAGCGCGCACTTTGGCTCAAAGTTTAAATTTGCATTTTGGATGGTTTCTGTGTCGTGTAGTATAAGAAAAGCTCTCTCAGGTACAGCTATTTTGGAAAACAGGCCAGGTGAGCACACGCACGCACGCACCTCGAACAAAAATTGCACCAAATAAAACTTACTTGCTTCTATGTGGGATTCATTCTATTTCCTGTTCCATTCTTCATTTCAAAAAGTTGCTTGCTCAAAGCAAAAGACTGCTGCGCCAGAAGCGAGCTCTCCAGTTATCTCGGTGGCCTGCGCGTTCTCTTGCTGCTATGAGAAGCCACCAGACTTGCTGGCTCAGAGTAGCAGGAATGAATTCTCTTACAGTGCTGGGTGACAGAAGTCCAGGGTTGTTTCCTTCTGTGTTCCCTTTGGGAAGACTCTCCCTTCAGGGGGGACTTCACCCCTCGACTCTCCCAGCGTCGAGAGGCTGCCTGCAGTCCTTCCTCGTGGCCCCCTGCTCTGTGTCCGTGTCCCCGTTTGCCTTTCGGAAGCTGACTTCTGCCTCACGTGCCGAACTGCTGGCTGTTTCACGTTGGTCCCGTGCTTCGGTGGGTATTGGCTGATGGAATTGGTCTTCCTTAGACTTCTAGAAACTCACAAGAATCAGGCCCCAGAAGAATGATTTTATTATCTCAGCTTCATGGATCCTTTGCCCCCAGAAACTCGATGAAGGAGAATTGTAGGTCAGGGCCCCCCAGAGTGGAGCTCGGTAAATTTCTTACGAGGTCTAGAAAGGGTGGTGTTCAGAACTGAGGTGACCAACAGGGAATGGGGCGGGGGTGGGGTCACTGGTGGTGGAGCCCATGGGACACAGTGATGTGGTGGAGGGCAGGGTGTGTTGATTTATATCTAAGAAATGGAGAACCTATACATGGGAAATTATTAAAATGTGTAGAATAATTACTACAATAAAAAATAAATTTTAAAAAGGGTGTGGTTATCTGGTGGCATTCGTTCAGCAAATATTTGCTGAGTGCCTGCTAAATGCTGGGCACTGTTCTAGGTGCTGAGGCCACCTCGCAGAAACAGACGTGGGCCCTGCTCTCCTGTAGTTTCCAGTCTCCTACAGGGACAGACTGAAGTAAAAGCTGGTGAAGGAATTTGTTCAGGAGAAATCATCCAGATCCCAGCTAGAGAGACCAGATGGGAAATGCGGAAGTACGTCTAGTTGTGGAGATAGTGGAAGGTTTCATAAATGTGGAAGACGAGTCTCCGAAGAACAGACAGAGAACGGACCAGTCTGAGGTAGTGTGTGACAATATCGGAGAAGTCCCCAGAACCAATGACAAAACGATTCAAGGATACTTGAGAGTTCAGAACAGGAAGAACGAAAACACATTAATGTAGAACATAGGGAAATTTAAGACTATAAAAGCACTGGAAAATTTTTAAAAAGCCTTTACTTGAAAGAAGCCACAGTTAGACGGCCTGCTGATTTTCTCGAAGGAAACATGGGAAGCGAGAGGAAAGGGTGCTCAGAGTGAAAACTATCAACTCAGAATTCCGTATACAGCAAAGATATCACCCATGAAAGAGAGAACAGAATAGGCATTTTCTGGCAAAGAAAAACGTAGAGTTGGTCATAGTGTGTCTCAAACTCAGACGCTGCAGGAATAGCCTTTGCAACCTCCAGGCGCTGCCGGTCGGTACCCTGGGAAGGCCCATGCCTGGCGTGACGCACCGTGCGGGGTCACCAGCGCCCCGCAGCACTGCTTCTTAACACTCTCGTTCTTTTCTGAGCTTGTCACAGCCAAGATTGGTGACAGGTAGTCTCTGAACTCACACCAGTTAGTGACACCAGTCTATAGACATATAAGAGAGGACCTTCTCATCATGTTCAAATTATAGAAAGTCAGGAATAAAAGAAAATTTCCTGAATTTTATACAGAACGTCCACTGTAAAACATCTATAACAAAACATATTTGATGGCAAACCATGAAAAACTTTTCCTTTGCCATCAGTAATGACACAAAGATGTCAGCTGGCACCGCTTCCCTGGAACATGTGTGGGAAGTCCTTCTGTGCAGTACGGCCAGGAAAAGAAAAACCCCACAGCATAAATATCGGTGAGGAAGAAGTAAACTTGTCCGTCTTCGTAGCACATCAAAGACATGCTTGTGTACGTGGAAGGATCCCAAAGAATCTAATGATGATTTATGACTATTAACAAGGTATTTTAACGCTATGTCTCGATACAAAATTAATACTCAAAGTTAATGATACTTTAAGTGATTCCAGAATGATTATTGTACTAGCAATAACTAACTAGAAAATAAAAGAAGAAAAGACAAATGTATAATAGCCCAAAGAAATGCCTAAAGAAAGAAATGAGCAAAGGTGTGCGAGACCTCTATGGAGTAAGCTGTGAAAGTTTACCGAGGGATGTCTGGAGGAGCGTCCTGCCTACAGAGATAGACCATCTTCGTGGATTGGAAGCGTAGTGCTGTGAAGTGTCCTATTTCCGTATTTATTTATACAGTCACTGTAATCCCAATAAATAGGTTTTTTAATGGATGGAATTGACAAGAGTCTAAGGTTTAAGTGGGAGTGTACTGAACAAGATGACTAGGATTTCCTTAATGTGGGAAGATCTACGCTATTAATTATCAAGATTTAGTACAAAGTTCTTATTAGTGGAGCAGAGCTAATTGAATGGACCAATGAGACCTATGTATGTGTGGATTCTTGATATATGACATTAAGAATTGAGATAAGGGGCGCTCCCTGGTGGAACAGCTGTTAGGGTGGTCACCTCCAAAGGCCCTTAACCCACACACCCCCTGGGTTCGAGTCCTGAGTCCAGGGGGAAGCAACCAGTATGAAAAACTAAATAAAAATAAAATGCTGCTTCCTCCTCTTTCCTGCTTCCTGCCTACTCCCCTTCATCCCTGCCTGCACCTTTTCTCATGGTGCTGGGAAAATTGGGTATCCACACTGTGAGGTGAAACCCTGCCTTTACCTCCCACTGTCCCCCCAACTATCCCCCCTACTATCAGATGGGTCACTGTTTTCAGTATGTGAAGCCGAGGGGGGGATTTCTTAAATATACAAATCCCTTCTTCTAAGGAAAAGGCTGTAATAATTCTTGTTCATCAAGAAGACCATGAGGCGTGTGCAGAGTAAATCATGGGAAGAAAGTTCTTTTTGCCACGTCTTACCACCAAAGACTAGTATCGAGAACATGCAAGGGACTTTCATAGGTCAGGAAAGTCATCCCAACTGAAAGTCAAAGGACTATGAGCTGGCACATTCTGATATCCAATAAATGTCGGCATAACCTATCACTTGCTACTGATCGGAGAAAGGCAAGCAAAATCATAATGAGATACTAGTAAGCACTAGCTGATTTTCAGTAGACCCAGTGTTGGGAAGAGAAGGAGCAGTGGGAGTTCTCATGAACTGTTGATGGGGGTATAAAGAGTCCCGTGTAGGCTAAGAATTTTTCCCCATTATCTGTTACCTTTGAAGATAGACACACCCTGTGATCTGGAGTCACATTCACTCCGCTGGTCACCAGGGGCAGTCTTGGCTTCCACATGACACTCGCGCTCACAGGGTCCAGTGGGCTGTAGTTGGTACCAGGCCACTTAACTTACCAGGAAACAACAGCTTCTTGGCAGGACAGAGTCACACATCTCGTCCTTGAGTGTCCAGGGGTCGGTCTCAGGACCTCTAGCTGGATGATAGCATGTGGGTGGGTGGGTGGTGCCCACCTGGTGGAGAAGCTTCAAACACAGAGGAGCTTCCTCTTGTACCAGCTCATGAGGGGAGCTTCTGAGTTCCGACTGGGTTTCTATTCAGTCTTGATCACAGAGACCTCTGAGGTCTGTGAGCTCACAAGCTTTCCAGTCTAATGGAACTGACTCACCAATCGGGTCATTTTTATAATAAACATTATTGCCTAGAAACAGCTGGCATTCTATATTTACCTTAACCCAATAGCTTCCCCCAGAAACAGCTTGGGAAAAAGCAAACCGAAGCCCTATTTTGATGGGAAACAAATTTAGATGTGTTAACTTCCAGCAGTTCCAGTCCTGACCACACACCCTGGGATGCAGATAAAAGCATTATTCCTGTTACCTGGCTTCAAGGTGGAAACAATACAGATGTCCATCAATATTTTAATGGGTAAATGACTTGTGGTGTGTTTGGATAGTGGGATAGTATCAACAAAGATGGAGTTACACACAGCAACATGGGCGAACTCAAATATTTGAAGGGATGAAGACATTGAATATGCAGGCAACATTATTTCATTTATTTCATGAAATTCAAAACTTAGCAAACAACTGTATTTTGGTTTACAGGGTTTATACCTAGGTGATAAAAGTATAAAGGAAACGACAAAAATCAACTTCAGTTAAGGAAGTATGGTAAAAAGACTAACGAGTGCCTGGCTCGTCCATGTCCTAATCATCTCTGGAATTTGGGAATATGTTGCTTTAATGCAAAAAAGACTTTCTAGATGGGATTAAGGATTTTATGTTTTTTAAAGGAAAGGTGCAGGCAGGAATGAGGGTGAACAGAGGCAGGCAGGGAGGAAGAGAGAGGAGGAAGAGGCATGTTAATGATTTTTATTTAGTCGTTCATCTTGGTTGTGCGTGTCCCCACCGCCGCCCCCCCCCCCCCCCCGCTGGGATCGCATGCAGACTGCGCCAGCTGGAGATGGTGGATCTATCTGACAGGCCACCAACTGGGATTAAGGGTTTTGAGATGGGGAGAATTAGCCTGGATTAATGAGGTGGGCCCAATATTGTCACAGGGGTCCTCACAAGAGAGGGGCAGGGAGGTCAGAGCCTGAGAAGAAGGCGTGACAGTGGAAGGTGGAGATGTAACCCCGACTCAGAGCTTGGTGTGGCCACAAGCCAAGGAATCTAGCCTCAAGAAATTGGAAAAGGCAAGGAATGAATTCTCCCCTGGAGCCTCCAGAAGGAATGCAGCCCCACTAACACCTGGATTTTAACCAGTGGTCTGATTTCAGACTTCTGACTTCCAGAACTATAATGGAATGCACTGGTTTTGTTTTAAGCCAGTAAATTCTAGTACTTTGTTACAGCAGCATAAGACGTGGCAGTTTCCCCCCGCACCAGCCATGCAGTTCCTGGCTGGAGAGGAAGATGGTGGTGATGAGAAAGGAGGCATCCACGACACTCGGTTTTCTCATTTGTGACCTGGGTGGCAGTCAAGGGTGTCACTTAACATACATAATAAATTGTACACACATGACCTGTGTGCTTTTCTGTGCACAGTAACAATATGGGAACCATCATGGACCCCAATGCAAAGCTGCAAGTTAGAAAACTTCTAGAAGGAAATACATGAGAACACCTTTGTGAGCTTGAGTTAGGCAAAGATTTCTTAGAAACACCACCATTAAAGGAAAAATTGAAGGCTGGATTCCATAAAAATGAAAGACTTCTCTTCACAAGATACTGCTCAGGGGCCGCCCTGGGGGCGGTTAGCGGATAACTCGGTTGTCCAAGGACCCGGGTTCCAACCCGGACGGGTAGGGGGCGCGCTGGGGAACAACCAACACGAACAGCTAAGCCACGCGCGGTCAGTCCCCCTCACCCCCGTAGATCCCGGGTCTCTCCCACATTTAGGCGCCCTCCTCTCTCCTCCAGATCCAGGAGTGGGAAGCGCGCATCTCTGGCCAGGGCAAGGGTGTCAGGACCCCAGGAGGCATCACAGATCAGAAGCTCAAGATCCGGCGAAGGATCGAGATCCTCGAAGACCAGTTGGACAGGGTGAGCGTAGCCTCGGATCGCCAGTCTCACCTGGGTCGGCGCGAGAACAGCGTGGGGACAAGTTCCGGGGACAAGTGACCTGGATTCCTGGATGCAGGCAGGCCTGCCACACCGGCCTCCCTGGGAGGGGTCCGGAGAGGGAATCTTGGAGCGATGGAGGGACCCCCAAATGGGGCCTGATGGAGGCGGGTGGGGGTCCTTGAGGGAGGTGGGCCAGGCCCTGGGGGGTGGGGTCACGCGAAGGGGTACCCGGGGCCCTCCTCAGCCCAGTGTGGAGGAAGTGCGCAACCAGGCCTGAGACAGCCCTGCATCCCGCCCAGGTCACCTGTCGCTTCGACAACCAGCTGGTGCGGAACGCAGCCCTGCGGGAGGAGCTGGACCTGCTTCGCATTGAGAGGACCCGCTACCTGAACGTGGACTGCAGGCTGAAGAAGGTGAGTGGCCCTGAAGCGGGACTGTCACCCGGCTTCCCCTGCGCACGGTCGCCTGCTTCTGCAGCAGCGCAGGGTGGGTGCGGAATCCACCGGAGCCGTAAGCTGGCTTCTGTCCCCAGCGTATAGCGACGCTCTGACAAAGGAAGAGGCTTCCTTACTCTCTGTGGAAAGTAGAGACGCCGTTCAGAATTTTATCACCCAGGGCGCCCATGAACAAGAGAGCCCAGTTTCACTCCGGGGCTTCTCAGTAACCTTTGAGGTGTTCTGAAGATCCACCCTTCCCTTTGCTCTTTTTCTCTTTCTTTTAAGGACAGGTGCAGGCAGGAATGGAGGCGAGGAGACAGACAGGCAAGAAGAGAGAAGTGGAAGGAGCATTTTATTTATTTAGTTGTTCATCTTGGGTGTTCTCCCTCCCGCCCCAGCATGCAAACCCGGGGGCCTTGGAATGTGTGTGGACTGCACTCAGCTGGAGGCAGTAGATCCAACCACTGCTCCACCAGGGTGCCCCTCTCTTTTCAAATGTTTCCTTTGAAATAATTTCAAACTTGCCAAAAAGGTGCAATATCAGCACAAAGAACTCCTGTATACCCTTCACCAAGGTTGATAATTTGCCTCTCTTTCTATAATTATCATTTTCACTGAAATCATTTATCATTGTGGCTGCAGAACTGTTTGAGTCAACATCAGCATTGCAGAGATTAAGCTCCTGTGTAGTTTGGTGAATATTTCCCAAGACCAAGGCTGTCTTCTTCATAAACAGGGCAGTCATCCAAGTCAGGACCTTTGACACTGTTATTATTATTATTATTATTTTAAGGAACGCTACAGGTAGGAAGGAAGAGGAGGAGGATCTTCATTTTTATTCTTATTTAGTTGTTCACACTGGTAGTTTCTCCCTTCACTCCGGACTGGAACCCAGGGATGTGTGGTTTGCTCCTTTGGAGGTGATTGACCAACTGCTGCTCCGCCAGGGGGCGCGGACACTTATTCTAAATCATCCCTATTTAAAGTCCATCGATGGTCCTTTATAGCTAATTGGATGTTCCTGCTCCAGGCTCTAGGCCAGGACCCCATGCTGTCCTTGCGGTCAGAGCTCCCTTCACAGGGACTGTCCCTCAGCCCTTCATTGTCTTCATGATTTTGACATTTGGGGGCATCGGGCCCCTTGTCTTGTGACATGTCCCCACCCATGTCTATCTGATGTTCTTTATTAACTGGACCCAGGCTGTGCCTCTGTGTCCTTCATGTGCCTGACACCAGGGGCACATGGTGGGAGCTTGTCCCCAAACTAGTGATGCTGACATTGAGTGCTTGGTGCAGTTTCCCTCTGGGGAGATGATGTGAGACCCTGCAGATGATCCTCTTTCCGACACGCTTCCGCTCAGCGAGCCTCGGGAACTTATTCTTGCCGGAGTCACCATTACTGGATGGTTTCCTATCACTTCCTACACCTCTAGGAAGGCATTTTTTTTTTGCTTTTGTTTTTCCTCTTTTTTGTTTTATAAAGCACTTTAACTCAAGGAAAAGTTGCTCATTCTCCTGGTAGATTTAGGTGTTATCAGTAAACATGCATATATTCTTATTTATGGATTGTAACCCTAGTGGTCATTCTTCATTATGTCACCCCAGATTTGACTCGGGGCCTCGTCCCAGCTGGTCCCGCCATGGTGTTAAGCACATCCTCATAGGAAGACAGTCCGGATGACACGGCACATGGTCCACCCCACCCCTCCAGGTAGCCCTTACTCCCAGGGATCCTGTTCTTCCCAGTGGGGTCGCTGACCAGAAACCAAGACTCAGGTACAAAGAGCCCTCATTGGCACTGTGCCGCCAGCGCTGTGAGGCCCTTTCTCTGGAGAAAGCTTGGAAACACACAAAACCACTAGTTTGTGCCTCCAGCTGCTGTTACGCATCCCGCACCCCATCGCTCTCTCTTCTCCTGCAGTGGAGACCCTGTCTGCCAGCAGCGCCTGCGCCCGCTCGCTTGCGTGATTTCACAACACACACACCAGCGCTGAAATGGTAACTTCTGTGCCACCTCCCCCAGACCTGAGAAGCAGAGGTCAAGCAGTGTCGGCTGGTTTCTTTTTTCATCCTCTGAGGGTCTATGTATCTATCCATCCATCTGTCCATCCGTCCATCCATCTACATCTTAGGTCTATTCACATTGTTGTATTCAGAAGTCACTAGATTAGTCTCCATTTTTTTTTTTTTTGGTTTTTCTATGTGGTTATGTTCTTTGTTGAAAACAGGCTCATTTCCTTCTGTTCAGTGTTAGTTCTCTCCCTTGTCTTTATGGGTTTAATTTTCTTTATGAATCTGTAAACCACTAATAAGGTTCCCAAATCAATACTATTCTGAAAAGTATCCCAGAGAAACATCATTTCCTGACCAGCTCTTCCACTTCATTCCTCTCTGGTCACTGTAGTTTCTGGTTATCCAACCAATGGCTTCTCTTTTCCAAAGTTAATGTGCACACATGTCCTTGGTGGCACACATGTTTTATACACACAGATCTGTGATATAGTAACATATACACATGATATGTGTGCATACGAATATGCAAACACATGAATATACAGTAACGTGGTACATTATACATATATCTGTATACACAGACACATGTCTGCATATAGTTTCCTCTCTTCTTTCTCCTGAAACAGCTACAAAGATATTTTTGTGGAATGAGAAAGCAGATCAGTATGCTCACAGTGATATATTCACGCTTACTTCTTCACACAACCAGAAAGTTCCGTTGGTGCTCTGAGGACTGTCCTGGGTCGCGTGTTCCACGGGGATAGGTCTTCTGAGCCAGCCTTGCAGCTTCTCAGTGTCCTTTGTGTGTGTTTTTAATTATTAAACCAAACCAAACCAAACAAACCAAAGCAACAAGAAAGGAACAGAAAATAAAAGTAAAATGAAGCGGCTGAGGTACAGGCCACGTAAAGACCGTGGACCTGGTTTTGTGACTCAGGGTCAGGGCTAAAAAAATAAGTGAAAAAAAACAAAGTTAAAAAAAATAAAGTCAAATAATATGGAAACCCTCCATTCAGGCAATATCAGCCTTGCTGTGCAACTTCAAAGGTTTATTTCAGTATTATCCAATTGGTTTGATTGCACTGTTTCCCCATATTCCAAATATAGTTAAAATCATCTAATATTTAACTTTCTCCTTCTGACTTATTTCACTCAGAAGAATACCCTCAAGTTCCCTCCATGTAACCATGAATGGCAAGACTTAACCTTTTTAATGGCTGCGTAGTATTCCACAGTGTGTGTGTGTTTGTGTGTGTGTGTGTGTGTGTGTGTGTGTGCACGCGCGTGCGTGTACCAACTCTTACCTGTCTACTCATCTACCCATGGACATATAGGTTTATTTTGTATCTTGACTATTGTGAATAGTAGTTCCGCAATAAATACAGGGGTGCCTGGAAGTGAGATTCCTGAATCATATGGCAGTTCTATTTTTAGTGTTTTGAAAAATCTCCGTACTGTTTTCCAAAGTGACTGCATCAGCCTATACGCCTTTCTCACTACCCTTTTGCCAACACTTTTTTTTTTGTCTTCTTGCTATAGGCTATTTGCATAAGGTAACAGCTGATTGTGGTTTTAATTTGTAGTTCTTTAATAATAAGTAATGAAGAACATTTTTCATGTACCCATTAGATATTTGTGTATCCTGTTTGGAGAGGCATCTATTGAGATCCTCTGCCCATTTTATTATTATTATGTCCTGGTGGCTCTTGTTACTGAGTGGCATGTGTTCTTTATTTATGTTGTTTATTAACCCCTTGTCAGATATATGATGTGCAGATATCTCCCCCCATTCAGTAGGATGTCTTGTCATTTTGGTGTTAGTTTCTTTTGCTCCACAAAACCTTTTTAGCTGAATGTAATCCCATTTGTTTATTTTTTCTTTTATTTCTCTTGCTATAGGAGTTGAATCCTCAGTATCATGAGGTGTATGACCTAGTCTTACTTCTATGTATTTTTATAGCATCTGGTGTCACATCCGGGTCTCTACCCCATTTTGAACTGACGTTAGTGTATGGTGCTAGAAAGTGCTCTAGTTTCACTCTTCTGCATGTGGCTGTCCAGCTGTCCCAACATCATTTATTGAAATGTCTTTCCTTTCTCTCAATTCTAGTCCACTGATCTGTGTATCTGTTTTTAGTCTGGTGCCATATTGTTTTAATAATGATCACTTTGCAGTATATTAAATTATTATTATCTTTTTTATTTCGGAAGGAAGCAGGCAGGAATGAAAGCTAGTAAGCAGGAAGGAGGGGAGAGGAGGAGCAAGATTATTTGTTTAGTTGTTCATTGTCTTTGTTCCCCAGCCTGGACCACGCTGCAGCCCCAGACTTATCGCCTGAGCCACCAGGTTATGCCCGTAGTGCATTTTGAAGATGCGGAGTGTGATACCTCAATTTTTCTGCCTTTTTTCTTAGAAGAGCTTTAGCTATTCAGGGCTGTTTGTAGTTGCATAGAAATTTTAGCATTATTTGTTCCATTACTTTGAAAAGTATCATTGGAATTTTGATGGGGATTATAGTAAACCTGTATATTGCTTTAGGGGAGATGGATATTCTGACCGTGTTAATTCTTCTAATCCATGAGCATGTCCTTTGTCTTCATACATCTCTAAAACCGCATTAACAGGTTGTTCTAAATAAGGAAGGTTCACATTTTAAAGTCACAAAATTTCCACTTACTGGGGGAATGTGTGGAGGGGGGTGGGGGGGTGGCGACGTGACGCTAAAGGAAATCCTGTAGCGACAAGGTTGTAAGAAATGTCATCTGCCTTGTCTCTTGGCAGGAGATCCAACTCTTGCGGAGCACGGTCAGCGCCCTCATGGCGTCCTCCACCTCTGCCTATGTGGTCAGGTAGGACCCCTGGGGCGCCCTGAGGGTGGGGGCGGGCACATTTTTTCTTTCTTTTTTCCAAGGAAATGTGCAGGCAGGAATGAAAGCCGAAAGAGAGAGGAGGAAGAAGCGTTTATTCGTATCCTTTAGCTGTCCATCCGGGTTGCTCCTTCTGGCCCAGGTGGCAAACACTGCACCTTGGGATGTGTGTAGACCATCTGCTGGAGGCTGCTGGAGGCTGCACACTTCCCTGCTCGGCCACCAGGGTGCGCCGGTGCACACGTTTTCGCGAGGCAGCAGTGGGAAGGCTCGGCTCAAGCAGACCATCAGAACCTACGTTGTTTTTCATAAAGTGCTCCTTCCTCTTCCTCCAGTTTCCCAGTTCCTCAGGCGTAAGCGTTAGCCTGTAGGTCTGTTAAGGCATGTGGCTCACAGGGACGTAGAGGAGTGAAGTCCAGGCCTGCACAGAGCCCAGAGCAGGGGCCTGGACCTTTGACGCCTCCGTGAGTGGGAACACTTGCATTGCTATTTACCAGCGCTGGGCCAGAGCCGCTCGGGCCACCTCCCTGCGAGCAGATGTGGATGGTCGCTTACTGGCGTCGGCCTGCGCAGCTCTCACGGGCCGTCTCCCTGTCTTTTGTTGCTACGGCCATTCTCTTGCTCCAAGTGGGTTCTTAGCTGCTGTTGAGCATCTCCCACCTACTCATGGTCATGATTCCTCCTGACCTCAGGTCAGTTACCATGCACGTAACGAAAGCTGCTGTTTAAAGCGCGCCCTTCTCTGGCTCTGAGTGATCGTTAGATCGGAAACCCTTCCACCGCCCAGAAGGCAGCGTGTGCCGTGAGCATCGCTGCCCGCCTCCCCCTCTCCGGCAATCTCCAGTCTCCTTCCTGTCCCTTTGGGCTCCCTCTTCCAAATATGTCACGCAAATGGAGCCATCCACATGGCACCTTCTTTCACATAGGCGATGCTCTCGAGGTCCATCCATGTGGCAGCTTTTACTTGTTACCTTTGGTCGCCATGGCTCCTTCGGAGCTCAGGTCTCTGTCGTGGCTTCTGATGACCCATAGCTTTGGCTTCTTCAGAACTTTACCTTCTGAGGCTGATCTCTTGTGACTTCGCTCATGTACTTCTAGCTCCAGCTTCCCACCATCCTGTTCTTAGCCTTTCCCAAGTCAAATCGGGCTCATTCTGCCAAGTCCCACAGGTGACTGCCTGCTGGCCTGTCTGTGGGATCTGGAGTCAGCCTGCGTCCCTCCAGCTGACAGCTGGGCACAAGGACAGGGTGGTTTCAGCTGGAAGGTGGGGGCAGGTGTGTTGAGCGACACCTCCGGTCGGACCAGCCTGTGTCTCTGGTGCTGCCTTGCTGGGTGACTTGGGGCAGGTCACCCCTCTCCCTGGCCTGCTGGGCACGGCGGGAATAGGGGGGTCTACCTCGCCGGCTGTGCTGGGACTTGTCACACACTGCAGTAAGGCCCTCCCTGAGGGCTTGGCTGTCGGGTAGTTGGGTCCCCTTTCTTGCTTCTTGGTTGACTTGGAGCCCAGGGCACAGAAAGGCCAGCGAGTGCTGATTCCCGAGGGGTGGCCTCCAGAGGGCTCAGGGTGTGGCTGGCGGTTGTGGGAAGGTCCCTAGGAGGACTGACCTGGATAAACCTGAGGAATCATAACAGCAAGAGATCACGTGCTGGGTGGCGGCAGCTGTGGCTGCAGAGGTGGAGGTGGGAACTAGAATGGCCCCGGGGCAGTGACTGAGGAGACTGGCCCGCTGCCTCCCCCAACCCCGGACCTGCTGGCCTTAGATCCTGCGCCTGTGAGGTCGGCCGGGGGCGCTCTGATCTACAGTGGGCTGCACTACATTTTGGTTTTTTTTAAAGAACAGGTGCAGGCAGAATGCAGGCGAGCAGGCAGACAGGCAGGAAGAGAGAGGAGGAGGAAGCATTTTATTTTTTCAGTTTTTCATCTTGGTTGCTTCCGGTAGCAGGCCCTGGATATGGGTCCTTGGGATGCACGTGGCCTCCTGCTCTGGCCAGAGGCAGTGGATCCAACCACTACTCCACCAGGGCACTGGGGTGAACTACTTTTAAAAGCTTAAGAATTCTATCCCCAACTCTGACTTGGCCCAGCACCTATAACCCCACCCGGACCCACTTTGAGGAGCAGGAAGTCTTCTGCCTTTTGTGACCTGGGGGTAACCGAGGCGGGTCAGGGCTGGGGCTGATTCTGATGCTGCCCCATCCCTGGGACAGTCACCCCCACCCTGGGCTGACCCTACCCACCCACCCCGTCCTCCCTACTCCCCCAGCGACGCTTCTCTCCGCGCTCCCCCGTCCACCCGCTCCCAACCCAACCTCCAATCTCCCCTGCGCCCGCACCCCAGGGAGGAGGCCAAGACCAAGATGGGCACGCTGCGGGAGAGGGCGGACAAGGAGGAGGCGCAGAACGAGACGGAGGTGCAGGGCCTGCAGCGGCAGATCGCGCACCTGGAGCAGTTGCACCGCTTCCTCAAGCTCAAGAATGACGAGCGCCAGCCGGACCCCGCCGTCGTGCAGAAGCGCGAGCAGCGCGGTGAGCGGCGGCGGCGCGGGCGGCGGGCGGCGGGCGGCGGGGCGACCCGGCTGTGGCGCGAGCGCCGCCCTGGCCTGCCCGCTGTCCCCAGCCCAGGAGACGGCCGAGGGCCTGCGGAAAACATCCCAGGAGAAGCTGGTGCTGTGCTACGAGGACGCTCTGCATAAGCTGGCGCAGCTGACGGGCGAGATGGACCCCGACGGGCTGGTGGACAAGTACCTGGAGAGTGAGCCCCCCACCCCCACCCAGCCGGTGTCTGGCCCTCGCCTCTGCGCCTCCGGCCTCTTCGGCGGCGTCTGCGTCAGGGATTCGCCGCGTGTGTCGTGTGTCGGCCTCTCGCCCCCGCCCCCTGCCCCCCACCCCTGTCCCCGACGTGTGTCTGGGGGCCCCATCTCTCTTCCCCCTCCTCTGCCGCTCTCCCACCCTTCCCTGTTTCTGCCTCTGTCACCGGCCCGGCCCTTCTGACTCTGCCTTGCTTCTATTTCCGTGTCGGCACCCCCACCCCGCCCTGTGGTCCGTCTCCGGGCTGTCCGCCGTTGGGGCGGCTGTCACCCACCGCCCTTCCTCCTCTCCGCAGTGGAGGAGCGCAACTTCGCTGAGTTCAACTTCATCAACGAGCAGAACTCCGACCTGGAGCGGCTGAAGGAGGAGATCAGGGAGGTGAGTGAGGCCCGCCCCGCTGCTCCCTCTCCACTGGAAGCCGGTCTCCAGCAGCCCCCCAGCTTTGCTCTGCCGGCAGATAAAGGAGGCGCTGGTGAGCGCACGCACTGGCGAGGACTCCCGGCTGGCGCAGCAGGAGCAGCAGCGTGTGGCCTTGCAGCAGCGAGTGGATGAGCTGCGAGCAGAGGCCGGAAACATTGAGGCCCGAAACCAGGAGTTTCGGGAGCAGCTGGAGAAGATTAAGGCCAGTGAGTCCCTGCCGCCGCTTCTTGATCCGGGATACGTGATAAGCACGCAGATGGCCTCACCCAGCTGGCTACTTGAAGGCATTCAGTGAATGATTTTGTGCTCTCACTCATCGGTCCATCCTACATCCATCTGTCATCCATCATCCATTCATCCACCCATCCATCCATCATCCACCCTGTACCCACCCTGTACTCATCCCTCCATCCATCCTGTACCCATCCACTCATATACCCATGCATTATGCATCCATTCCTCCTGTACCCACCCATCCACCCACCCACCCATCCATCATCCATCCAACCAACCATCATCATCCAGCCGTCCCTCTACCCCTCCTGTACCCTTCCACCCACCCACCTGTCCATCATCATGCAGCCATCCCTCCACCGATCCACCCATGCATGCATGCAGCCATCCATCTCCTTTCCTCCTTCCTTATTTCCAGTGCAGAGTGCTGGAGTCAGACCTCCCTGCCCATAAGTCCATCTTCACCATTGATGAACCCGTGGTATTTGAACCCTCTAAATGGATGGCAGTGCCTGCTTGTAGGAGTTTGGGAGAGTTAGATGGGATGACAGCTGGAGAACTACTGGTGGGGTGAGCAGACAGACAGACAGACAGACAGGGCCGTGGTCCTGGGGAGCAGCAGGGGAGCCACCTGGTGGTGCTCGGGGAGCACAGTTCTGCACACCCCGCTGTGGTGTGCCCAGTGATGAGGACTGCGGGGGCAGGGGCTGGGGGGACACTGGCGCGGGTGCTGGGTACTTAGACCCCAGGGGCAGGGATGGAGGAGGGTGCTGTGGGGGCCAGAGGAGGCCCGAGCTCAGCATGAGTATTGGACTCTTAATTTGGAGGTGCAGGATGAAAACGTGGGCCCCTTTGTTGAATGAATAGGTGATGATGTTAACAGCATGTAAAATAGGCCCCATGAAACCCGCTGAGTGACTGTGAAGGATGAGTATTTCACGGAAAGCCTGGGAGTGGGGTGCACCCAGTAGGTGGGGCCGAGGCCTGGAGGCGCAGCCAGGGGCGTTGTGCAGAGAGGGCACTCGTGGGCACAAGCGGGGGTGGGAGAGGCCAGGCTGAGGCCGGAGCCTGCGGCGGAGGGACGGTGCACAGCAGTGGGACCGATGTGCTGTGGGGCGGGAGGGGAGCACCAGGCCTGCTCAGGGTGAGGCCCCCCAGAAGGGAGCATGGGGGAAGGAGTGGGTGTGGGGGTGACCTGAGCTCCGCAGCGTGGTCTGGGGTGCAGCGAGGACCCCGGGCGGACCTGTGTTGACGCGCGCAGAGAGCGGGGCTGCGGCTGGGGCTGGACCTGCGGGAGTGGGGTGCCTGCAGGTTGTCAAGTTCCTGGCGCCACTGCCCGACTACGGTGCTCCACTGGGCCTTCGTGAGTGGATCGTGACAGATCATGACTGTGTCAGCCACCCAGGATGGGCACCGGTCTGGTCGTGTGCCACTCAGGGCCGATATCAAAGGCAGGGCACCGGGAGGGACTGTTTCTCCAGAAACATCCCCAGGTGTGGCGTGCTGCGCTGGGCGGACGCGGTGCCTTCTGGCTGAGCCATATGAGGGCTCAAAGGCACCTTAGTTGGGGACATTTTCCTCCTGCTGCTTTTATTTTTTGCCCTCTGGTTCCGCACCTGTGGCCAGGCATGTGACGGTGCCTTCCCGCTGCCTGGCTGCCTGAACCCCCATGTCCATGTCCCCCTTGGACCTGGTGTGCCGTCCCACAGGGTGGGGCCGTGGGGACCAGAGGGTAGGAACAGGCCGGTGCCTGCGGGTAGTGGACCCCGACCGCCTGTCCCCTGCCGCAGATCTCCAGCAGCTGTTCACCAAGGCCCAGTGTGACAGCACCGTCACGCAGGACCTGCTGGGCGTCCAGGACTGCATTCGGGACCGGGACATCGGCCTCTACCTGGGCCTCATCGAGAAGCGGCTGGTGGAGCTGCTGACCGTGCGGGCCTTCCTGGACACTCAGGTGGGCGGGTGGCGAGGGCGCCGGTGCGGGGAGGCCGGGCAGAAGCGCCCAGCTCACGCTGCTGTCCCCCCAGAGCTACACCTCCTCCAGCCTGGCCAATGCCTCCCTCATGGTGCTGGGCCAGAGCCTGGACGACTCTCTGAAGAAGGTGGTTCCACCTCATCCCCCGGATAACGTGTGAGGCCCGGGCCGAGGATGGGGAGTCCGTGAGGGCAGAGTGGACACGTGGGGCGGGGGTCGGGTGGGCATCAGGTGGGCATGGCTCTGAGAGGGGGAGATGGAGGAGTCGGGGCTCCAGGGCCTGTGTGGGACAGCAGTGGCCTGGGCGGGGTGCCAGGGCTGAGTGCGGCTGGGCTTGGGTGGTGGCACAGTCTCTGTGCCCCTTGCAGGGAGGAGCTCCCAGGTTTCGAGGTCAAAGACGACTATCCCATGAGCAAGCAGGAGCTGCTGAGCCAAGTGGCCAAGTCGGTGAGACTGAGCCCACGGGATCGGGCGGGACTGGGGCCGAGTCCTCCCTGGGGCCCTAACTTGTCCCCACCCCCAGATAGAGGCCCGGGAGCAGATGCAGAAGGAGCTGGCTGAGGCGACCAGCACCCCAAGCATGAACCTCTCTGGGGCGCGGAGGGCCAGCTCGGGCACACCTCTGCTGACCAAGAGCCATAGTACTGCCCCTGGGTCCATCCTGAGCCACGGGACAAGTGGCATCCTGGCGTCCAGCGGAGGGCGAGCCACCAGCTCCAATGTGGGCCATGTCACCTTTGATGACGTCAGCTCCCCCAGTGGCGATCGGGGACTGATATCCAGCCAGGGCTCCACGGGCCACGTGACCTTCAGACCTCTCAGCCCCAGCAGCCACCAGATGTCCATGGGCTACTTGGAGTCCAGCAGAGGCCAAGAGAGCTCTGGGGTCGTGGAGAGCGGGGGCCCCGGCTCAGAGTCGAGCGGAGGCCTGGTGTCCAGCACCGGCCAGGGCTCTTCCGCCAGCAAGGTCTCCAGGAGCTACTATTAGGGGCCGCCGGCCTGGCTCCCGGCCTTGACGACACGTCTTTCTCTCCTCCCGCCACCTCCCTTCCTTCCTGTCTGCTGCGCATCCCGTCCTGTCTCTGGTCTTTCCTGCTTTGACACCCGCTTCCCTGTCTCCCTCCACCCGCTCCCCTCGGTCTCCGCTCCACCTCGCTGGTCGCCTCCTGTCCTGCTTTTCCATTTCTAACGGCCCCCTCTGCACCACCTCCCAGCTCTCCTTGTAACTCATGCCCTGTCTCTGTGTCTCCTCACTCCTCCTCGTCCCCAAGGCCCCCGGAACAGACGGATGAACCTGGTCAGGGTCAGCGTGAGTGCGACGGCAGGAAATAAAGCTTCCGGCCAGTGAGAAAACGCTCTGTCTCTTTGGTCTCTGTCCGGTGTCGGCAACCGAGCAGGGAGGCCCACCTGGCCACCGTCAGAACCTTCTGGAAGGGGGTCATTGCTGCACACAGGCAGTGTCCACATAGGAAACGCCTGCTGCAGTCACTGTAGTGATCGTCATTAAGAGCCAGTGGACAAGCTGGCCCGAGTTATGAATGTGTCCCCTTCAGGCACCAGACAAAATCATAGTCTTGTAGAACTTCTCCCCGGCACACCTCTTCATGCGATCGTGGTCCCGATGGTGGTTTCCTCTGGTTCTGCCTCCCGGGGTCCCGTTTATTGGGAGATGCAGGCTGTGGTCTCTGCCCTGACAGCCGCAGGGCAGAGGGCTCCCCGCGGCTCCGATAATGGCAGAAATACGCACCGAGCGCTTGCTCGGTGTCTCACACGGTCGCGGGTTCTGGGGCCCGAACAGTGAGCAAGGAAAGACGGGTGTTTCAGGGTGGAGATGGCCGGGAGCGGGGGGCGACCCCGGGGACTGGGCTTCTGGAAGTGAAGCTGTCCTTCCCTCTCCCTCCTTCGGGACCTGGGACATCTCGGTGGGGAGCACAGCGCCACGACCACCCGCTCGCCTCCAGGAGTGAGACAAACGCGCGCTGCCCCAGACACCGGTGTGACCCGTGCAGGCGTTCACCTCCCTGAGCCCAGTTCGTGGTCTTAGAGTCGGAGTTGGGGGCTGACCCTTTCTTCATCAGCCATTTTGGGAGCTAGAAGAAAACGTGGGACTCTGGGAAGGGGGAGCCCTCCTGGACTCTGAGTGGAGACTACATAGGAGTCGGGAAGTCAGCCTAAGGGGGTATGACTTGCAGTTTAAAAAAAGGAAGAGAATAAAACTATGCAGCACAGAGTGGGACTGCGTGAAACCATGTTGATGTGAAATGATTCCTGCCCGGGCATCAAGGTCACAACAGTTGCCCCGGTTTTCCGACCCGGTGCCGCCTCCCCCGAAGCTAAGGTTTCGGGTCTTCCCGCCGCGGGGCCGTAGCCGGAC
>RJWH01009472.1:0-22428 GCA_004363575.1 Solenodon paradoxus | reverse complement strand
GATTTGTTGAACTTTCTCCCTGCACTTGCCCAAACATTCATGCAGTGAAAGAACACTGTCGCCTAATAAGACACATCTCACAAAACAGAAGAAAGTGCTATGACAACAGCTTCCAGGAATTGAGGCCCCATTACAGATGTGGTCCTGTGTGCTGTGCACCTGGGTCCCCTCTGGGCAGGCGGGAACCACCCGCACCTGCTGCCCCTTAGTGTTGAGACAACATGCAACTTTGCATCACAAACATCCAGTGATGTCATTGTCCCCAAGAATCATAATGACAGCTCTGGCCGGGTATCCAAGAGACCTCAGCCTGCTGCTAAGTCACTGCCCCGCTGTGAGAGCCCTCGGCTCCACTGGAGCCTGCGGTGGAGGGAACTAAATTACATCTGGAGTGACCCACATTGTGTGGCAGCTAATGACCCAGTTAACCTCTGGTTAATTTTCCGCTGCTCGGTGTCCTGGGAACGGGTGGTGTTTGCTTCGCTTGGGACAAACCTTTATTAAGGAGCCTTCATGGGCCGGGCGTTTGCTGTTCCAGGCAGAGGGTTTTAATGGAACCGGCCACAGGGCCAGGGCCCCCGCTGAAGTTGCAGAATATGAATGAGCTGCTTTTCTTTGCCCCTCTCCTCAGCCATGATTTGCATGACTAAGCTTTCTGCTTTTCTTTTTTCTTAATGTGTTTGTTGATTACTGATCTGTCCCCTATGGAGGAACAAATTATTTGTCCACCTGGCAGTGGCCAAATTTGACAGCAAACTGTCAAGCCAGCCAGCCACACTTGTCCTGGAAGAGACCTTCGAGGAGCATTTATGAGCTGGGCCAAGGGTCAGAATTTGCAGGATGGAAGGGCCAGAATTAGACTGGCCTCCAGCAGACTCATGAAGAGGGATCTTGGCAAAAGAAGCCTCTTTGGGTAAAAGGGAAAGAAAAGCTCCTCTTTTGTGGTAAAAAAAAAAAAAAAAAAAACCTAGCTCAATGTAACAAAAACCTCAAACGTGTCTCTAAAGGAGGTTGTTGGTCCCGGGGGAAAGAGAAGACGTTGCTGATCTTTAGAAATCAGTACTATCAATAGGCCCTACGCCACTTTTCAAAAATAAATATTTTATAATTTCCACTTCAGTATCTTGAAATGAAACTCATCGATAGTATAACCTACCTACTTATATTTTTAAAAAGAAATTTTATTTCATTCCCTAACTATAAAAAAGATAAATAATATAAGAAAAGTAAACTTTTTAAAAGGAAAGGTGCAGACAGGAATGAAGGCAAGTAGGCAGGCAGGCAGGCAGGAAGAGGGAGGAGGAGCAAGCATTTTTGTTTATTTTTATGTAGGTGTTCATCTTGGTTGTTCCCCATTCTCCTTGCCTCAGAATGTGAACCCGAGTCCTTGGGAAGTATGTGGACTGAGCTTAGCCAGAGGAGACAGACTCAACCACCACTCTGACCGGACACACTTTTTATTTTTTTAAGAAGAAGGAAGACAGAGAGAAGAGGAAGAAACCTTTGTACATATTTGTTCATTTCTGGTTGCTCCTCCCCCAGCCCCAGGCTTCAAACCAAGGTTCTTGGGCTTTGCATGATCTACACTCCAGACACCAAATTAAAGCCTTGAGTCACCAGGGTGTGACTCATTTATGTGCTGTAATTCACATGAAAAGGATGCCTATTTCCACGCAAATGCCCCGCAGGGCCACACGACGAGAGCAGACAAAGCTCTACGTGCAGCTGGGAGGCCCTGTTGAGTCCCATCTCCGCGCCGCCAGCCGCTGGTGCTCAGAGCCTGTCGGAGCTTCCACGGAGGGAACCACTGCTTTCCGGGCAAACTTCTGAGCACCAGGAAAACGAGCTGCCCTCATTTGGCACCTCAGCTGTCATGGCAGGAAACCCAGGACTCTGACCATAGCGCAGCCAGCATTACGCCAGCTTCCGCCTGGGGCTCGGACCCGGGTGAATGGGGCTCACTCGCTGCTCATCGGGGCGACCCTAGAATCTGGTGTGGAAGTGGGACTGCCCTGTGCTCTCTGGCCCTCAGGCAGCTCCCACCCATCAATACCAATCTCACACGCCCTTCATTGTGCCATTAAAGCCGCTTCAGAGGGACCACACGCCCCTTGAAAACCGTTGCCGGGCACACTCACGTCACAGAGGCTGGGCCTCGCCTGGTCCCATCTGAAGTTCCTCTCGCCTTTCGCTGCTGGCCATCAGCTGACCCAGGAGGAGGCAGGCAGCCAGAGACGGCTCTGCTACCTCAGGCCTCCCTGCCACCCCAGAAAAGAAGAGCAGACTCCTGAAGCCTTGTTCGTACAGAGTGAGCCACCTCACCTTGTTTGAGGGCTCCTGTATCTTCCTTTCCAGCGCCCCAGGGGCCCGAGAACCTACCCCCAACCCTCGGATCTGGAAAACGCCTCAACACCTATGGACCCTCCATGTGAATCTGCAGGGTCTCTGTCAAAGGGCCTTCTTTTTATTATTTACCATTCATTCATTCATTACTTTCATTACCATGCTTTATCAAGGTTGAGTGTAAGGATAAAAATGTCCCGTGTGTCGTGTCGTCCCGTCCCGTCCCCCACGCCCCCGTCACATCACTAACTCGGTGCGTTTCTGTGAACATACAGGCAGTCTGGTCATCTATACTTTTCCCCAGTATTTCACTGTGCCCGCTCCTTCGCAAGTCTGCTCCCAAACACTCAGGTTTCCACCCTCCCAACCCCACGCCCCAAGTAAGCCTCTTCCTTCCTTCCATGACTCTCCGCACGCACTGACTTTTATACAGAGACGCGCTGACGGGTTTCCGACCTCGCTTTGCAAGGGTCCATGCTTTCTCAATTCTCAGCATGTTGTAGGCACCCCCAGATCAATAGATAAGGGCTCAGCTCAACATCCAACACGGTCTTAACACCCCAAGTGTTAATGTGCTATATGTTACTTGGGCTATTTCAGATTCCATGATCAACTCTGAGACTGTGACCAGTTGTCACGTCTGTGTGTCCTTAGACCTGGAGCTGTGGCTTCTGTAGGATACAGTCCTCATGACAGGGTTTGCTGAGGGAAAAATATGAAGGGATTAAGTCAGAATTGATAGAGCCATGAATTCTGACTCAAGTGGACAGGATAGCTTTCTATTTTTTTTAAGGAAAGGTTCAGGCAGGAATGAAGGAGAGCAGAGGCAGGCAGGCAGGAATCGGAGGACAAAATTTCGGATGCCACCAAGTGAGCACGCGTCCCATCCCCTCCCCAGCCTGCTTCCCAGGACATTTTCACAGAGACAGCTGGCACAAAAATCCGTGTCTAGGGACCTCCTGGGAAATCCAACCAAAGCCACATCAAAATCCAATGGGACCCAGGGTAGCAAGGCAGAGCAAGCAGGGGTGCGGAGGAGCTGGTGGAAGGTGTCTGGAGGGGTTGGAAGGCCTGGGGAAGGGCGTTCCATTTAAGCATCCCCACTGCATCCCCACTTCCAGGGCCCACATGCATCTCACTCCCCTGCAGAGGTTTATGACAATCACACCCCGCCTGTGTGTGTCTCTAACAGGCGTGGACGGCATGTGGGTTTCTGTAGCTGGCTCTTCTGTTTAGCCCTAACGACCACAGGCAGTCCTCTGAGTTCCGTGACAGGTGGTGAGCCGCAGCCAGCTTGACTGCAGGAGGGAGAGCAAGGTCAGCTGGCCACGTGGACCGGGGCTGGCGAGGAGGAGCCAATGACGTCGGGTCCCCCAGGGGAGAAGCGAGGGGCTCGCAGACCTCACACACCAGAACGAACGCTTGAGTGATACACCGCTGTGAACTCAAATTTCACTGCTGGAATTTTTCATTAAAATGCTTAATTTTTATAATTTAAAAAAATGACACAGCAAAGTCGACATTTTTTGCTTTTCTCTGTGCACATAGCTAGGGGTGCGGGCCCGTGTTCAGATTCACACAGCCACCAATGCAGAATGACGCCAGCATCCCCCAGAGTCCCTCTGCTCTCCCTCTGATAAGGATACTGGCAGGAACTTGACCCTGGAAAGTCCTGCGCTGCTTTCCATCATCACTGGGTTGTCGCTCTGAGGATGTGAAGTAACCGGGACCCCTGAAAGAACACAGATGGTGCTGCCATTGATCTAAAGGCTCTGAGACATGTCCAGATCGTCACTATCAGCTTCCTTTTTCCACTGGGTAGGATTCCACGTGGTGATTGCTTTATTCCTGCTTTTTTTTTATTTTTTAAGGAAAAGTGCAGGTAGAAATAAAGGCAAGTAGGCAGGCAGGGAGAGAGAGGAGGGAGAAGCACTTTATGTATTGTCATTTACTTGTACATTTTGTTGTTCTCCCCGGTCTGGGACGCAAACCCAGGTCCTTGGGGGTGTATGTGGCCTGCGCTTTGGCCAGAGGCAGTTGACCAAACCACTGCTCCGCCATGGCATGCCAGTTACTTTACTGGGTCAGCCACAGGAAGGCACTTGGGCTGTGTCCAGCTTTGGGTTATTTGGGAGAATTTCACAGCCATCGTACTGGGGATATTGCAATGCCTTGCAGAGAAGTACTTTAGATAAGCTCTGCTCGTAGTCAAAAAATGTCCTGCGCTAAGATATGAGGACTTTAGGGAAGTTGTCCTCTCCCTTTCTCTCTCCTGTCTAGCAAGCTGCTGATTTGTCTAAGTGTTCACGTCAATCAGCAGGGGATGATGTATTTCCAGGCCCTGTTTCCAGCTTTACTACATACCTGAGGGAATCTTCTGCCCTTTCCAAAGAAAGAACCAGGGCTATTAAAAATAACAATAAATATCATTAGGCAAGCAATCTTAAGAGCAAAATCTAATGATCAAAAACAGTCCTGTTTGCCCCAGGTAGCTTGTCTAGAATACCTGGAAAACAGGATGCCCTCCCTGTCCGTGCTGTCCGGATGGAAGGGGCTGGGCTTACCTAGAAATCGGAAATATCTCACTGCTAAGCACACAGGTTTCTCTGTTGCTGAGCTTTTATTCCCTCCAGCCCTGATGGTTTGGTTTTGTTTGAGGTTTAACAGGATTTCAGGCATTGGGGGTGGTCTTGGATTTTCTCCTTTTTTCTTCTGCTGCATAAAAATGCCCCAGGACACCAAAGAAATAACCATGACTGAGAAGATTGGAATTACACAAGATGTAATTCCCTTTCATATAAAGCCTGTCGCCCCTAAGGGTATGACTTTCCTGGTGCCAGAGACAAAAACCGAGGCTTGTTTAAAGGAAGATGCAGACGAGGCCCCATGAGACTGGACTTGTCGCGGGTACTTCTCACACCTAGCCCGTCCGTCCCCAGCGCCGGAGGGAACGCAGCAGGCGGGCAGAGTCGCTGGGTTTCCTCACACAGCCCTGTGACTCCCGCGGTGCTGGGACACACAGAGGCACAGCTCGTGGGGGAGGAAGTGAGTGGGGAATCGAGTCACTTGCTCCCAGATCACGTCACCATACAGACGTAGCCACGAGCTAACTGCCAGACAGAAGGGTTTGTGTGTGTCACTGAAACTCAGGTATGAAGATCAGTAGCAGTGGTGACCGGATCACGATTTTGGAAGCAGGTCCCAGCCCCAATCCCTCTGACTGAGCACCTGATGGACCGACTCTGTGTGGAGAAAGCCTTCCTGCCATCTCAGCCCTCCCCCACCTGATTGCTTCTGGGAACAGGACCCCTCACCGCCCGGGCTGAACACACCCAGCACCATGAGCTGCTACCCTTCTGCTCTGCCTGTCCCCCTGAACCCTCAGTGCCAGGTCCTCGTGGGTCCTGACCTTCACCCTCTCTGGTGGCCACTCTGACACAATGAGTGCCCCACCTGGTTTGTATATCATATCACCATTAGTGACCCCATCTGATCGCTGAGAGCTCTGACATGCCATACTCTTCCACTCCATGGGTCTCTTCTCCCTCTTCCCTTCTTTAAAATAAATTTTAAAGGAAAGGTGCAGGCAGGAATGAAGGAGAGCAGGCAGGCAGGCAGGAAGAGAGAGGAAGAAGCGTTCTATTTTATTTTTTTTATTAGTTGTTCACACTGGTTGCTTCCCCTGGGCACAAACCCAGGTCTCTGGGATGTGTGTGGACTGCACTCCTTCGGAGGCCGTGAACCCAACTGCTCTTCCACCAGGGCACGCCCTCCTACCTTTCCCTCGGAGGATTTTTCAAGTGGTTACAGCTGACTTCGCTATTCCCAAACACATGCAAAAGATCTGTGCCTCTTCACGGACCCACTTCTGCCTCCACAATTAAGGGGTGCACGTTGGTGTCCTCGCACGCATTCAGCACCTGGGGGGCGGCTGAGGCCGGGGTGGTCTCCCCTCAAGCATCTGCTCCCTAAAGGCACACATGGCCTTCATTTCCCCTGCAGAGGAGAAAAGTGCCCCGGTCCCAGTGAATCAGACAGGTTGTGTTAACTCAGGTTTCCATGTCAGACAAGAGTTGACAAGTGCCGATCCTGTTGGCAGTGGGAGAGATGGTTGTGCTAATTCTCCGCAGCCGGCCTTCAGTACTTCTCTGACTATATTATGGACTGAGTGCCAGGGCTCCTCCCGGGGCCGCCAAATTCCTTAACCTCCCTTGTGTGACTGTATTTGGAAGTGGGGCCACTAAAGTGCTAACTGCAGTAAAATGAGATCATAGTGCCAGACCCAGACGTGAGCCCACAGTGGGCAACCTTACAGAGCCTTTATGGCGCTTCTCTGCGGTGCTCCACAGAGAGGCGCATGGACGGAAGGCAGCAGCCTGCAAACCGAGAGGAGAGCCCTCACCCCGCGTCTTCCCTGGCAGATCTGTACTTTCAATGTAACTGTAAGAACTCCAAGAAAATATGTGTTTTTGAAGCCATGTCATGCGTGGTTTTGTCTTTTGGCAGCTCATGCTAAGACAGACTGGGTGCCACGGTGAGAGGCACATGTTTTATCACACCTGGTGCCCGCACAGGTATGCGCCCACACACACACCACACCTGACAGGGCAGTGGCTGCCCTCACCACATGCAGGCACAGGGCATTTGCTCTGCTGTTGGACTCGGTGCTGTTCACTTCTATTGGATCCCACTCCCTTTCATTGTTTTTAAATGCCGATTGTGACCGATTAAATGGATTTCCTGACCCATTACCTGGGGCGCACGCAGATTGAGAACTTTGTCTGTGACGGTTCTGTTCTTTCCTTGATTCTCAAAAGTCAAGCCCTCTAGATGCTTCACTGGAAGAGAGTCCAGGAGGCAAGCTGAATGCTTTTCCTCCAGAAGCCTCAGATCAGAGCTGAATGGAAGAGTAGAATCTTTCCATGAAAATCTCCTGTGTGCCCCAATGATGGAATCAGCAAATTCCCCAATGCCATAAATGACTTGGCCATTTGACTTGTTGCTCAAAAAACAATATCAAGAAAAAGAGGGGAGGGTGCCCTTGGCTGCCACTGTCCAGCACAGCAGCCGCACGTGGCTCCTGGGCACCCGGAATGCAGCTGCACCCAGAGTGTAGTGGACACGCCTGATTCTGAAGACATAATCTGAAAACCTATTGTGACGTCGCTCCTCCACAATTTTTACATTGATTCCATGTTCAAATAGTATACTGGGTTAAATAAAATGTATTATTAACATTAACTTTGCATATTTACTTTCTCTTTTTAATTTGGCATCAAGAAAATTCAAAATTTATATATGACTTACCTGGTATTTTTATTAAATGATGCTCTGATAGCCTAAAACAGGCTGAAGAGACACGTCAATCAAAGGAAGCATAGGGAACATTTTGGATTCTTAGTCAAAGAAGCCGAAATACATAACCAAAACAAATTCTGAGGCATTTGGAGAAATGTGAAAACTGACTAGATATTTCATAATACTAAAGGAACTATCAGTGGTTATTTTTAGACGCTACAACAATGTGATTGTTATTTGCAAAGGAGTTTTTATCTTATAGAAATATGTACAAATGAAATGATATCACATTTGGGACTTAACCTCACAACATCTGAATAAGAAAAACAAAACCAGGAGAAGGGCTGTAAAAGAACCCTGTTTAACCCTAGGGACCAAGATGAGAACAAAAAAAAAATCATTGCATTCTGTTTACTTTCATGTGTGTTTAGAGAGTTTAGAAAACATGAAAAAGAAAATATTAAAAGTCTGGAGAAAAAATATCTACTGCATGCAGAACTGTAAAGAAAATCACAGCAAACCGCAGACGGCTCATGTGCTCAGCGGTGTGTCGTGGCTATGAGAAGACGCCAGCATGGGACTGCCTGGTTTCCCGTCCAGGTGCCTGTCCTCCCAGAAAGCTGTGTGACATTGGGAGGGTTGCTCACCCTCTTTGGGCTTCAGTTTCTTCAGCCTGAGGGGTATTCATTTCCTGCGACTGTAACAGATTAGCCCCAGTCGAGTGGCTTCACGCTGCACATTCTCTGTCTTCCAGTGCTGGAGGCCAAAAGGCTAAAATTAGTCTAAACCAGCACAGTATCCCTCCTGACCACTCTGGAGGAGAAATTTATTTCCTTACCTTTTCCAACTTCAGGAGACAGACCACTTTTCTTGGCTCGAGGCCCCTTCCTGCATCTTCAAAGCTAATAACACAGAATCTTCTCTTTCCTCTGGCCATCTTCCATCACAAAATCCTTAACCAACCACATCTGCAAAGTATCTTTCACCGGTGATGACCATATCCCCAGGTGCTGAGAGTTAGGACATGACTCAAGGACCAGAATGAGGTTGTAAGAATTGAGTATGTTGAGACCTTATCAGTATACCTGCATAGAACCACTTATTAAGGATTAACTATTAATATCATGATTATTGTTATTATTATTATTACATAGAAGTCATAAATCAATTTTTTTAAATGTTGAATCCATCTATTATTACATAGAAGTCATAAATCAATTTTTTTAAATGTTGAATCCATCAGCAGCCAGATATGTTTTATCACTGAAAGTCTTGGGGACTCTTCTTAAGAAGAAGCTGCCTACTTCTCCTTTGTCCCTATTTGACTTCATCTCTTGCTAGCTGAACAGTGGGTGTGATGGCTGGAGCTAGGGCTACCAATTTGGATCATGAGGTGAATCCAGGACTGGAGGCCACACATGACAGAGGAACAAAAATGAAGATGTGTAGCTCCTAAGAGCTTGGTAGAGCTCAGCCCCCACATCTAGTTTTGGCCTGTGCACCCCAGAATGTTACATGAGACAAAAATAAATTTACCTTTTGCTTATGCTGCACTTATCAGGGGCCTGGGTCACTCACAGTAGGATATAATCCAAGTGATACTTTAATTTTAACCTGATTCCCGTAAGTCAGAAGAAATACCCAATACACAGAGAAGTCACCAAACAAAATGAGAAAACAGTCTGCATTTGGAGACCCAAAGGGCTTTGTTGTTCTCGTTTCAATATATGGCACTCAGAAGAGAGTCTATGCAATCATCCCAGTTGGTCCCAGCTAGAGAGTTTCATGCATTTCTCCATTTCTTATCATCTTTTTTAATGTCATGATCCTTAATATGGCAAAAACATGAAAAGACGATGGAACTTGGGTTCTGTATACTCAGGACGCTTGTGGAAGGAAGCACGCAGGTTTAGAAGAGTGCCCCTGACCCTTTGTCCCCACACTGCTGTGCTCTCCTTCTTGACCTCGATCCTTCCAGGCTCTATCCACACAAGCCCTCCTCTGAGCAACCTTCCCTGGTCTTCTAAGAAAGACCAGGCCATTCTCGCAATATTCAGGCCCCTCCATTATGTCACCAGTATCTGCAAACGTGGTAGACACTGTGCCTTTGCTCTCTGGGATGCCTTCACTCCCTACTTCCCAGTCCATGTGTTCTGGAGAAACATCACCTCCCACCCTAGAGATGAAAGTGTGCCAGGCCAGAGCCTGTCCCTGTGTCGCATTCTGTGATCACAAGAATGAGTCGGTGGTCATCACATGACCCAAGCTGGTCCCATCAGTGTGACTTTTTAGGACCTTATGGATTTCAGAAAAGATTTAAGGGAATGCCAGGCTCATCCTGAGGCTTCTCAGAAGGCCGAGAGGGCAAACGGGCATTTCCAAAGCTTCTGAGAATGAAGGAACCTCAGGCCAATGGCCTGGATCCAACCATGCCTGAAGCCAACCTGGCTTTGGTGGGCATCGATGAGGCTCTGAAACCAGACTCAATTTCACCTCTGCCCCACATCCCCAGCATGTCTGCTCACTGACTGACTCTATCCTGGGATATATTTTCCACTCAAACAACAGAGGGACTGTGAGAGAATGGCTTCTTTTACATGGCAAATTGGACGATTCTAAGGGATTTCCCACCTGATAAGAAATGGAGCTTTTTTTCACTACTCTTCTGAAGAGTAGATGGTGTTATTAACTAAAAATTTTGAAAGTTATCAAAAATCTGGAAAGTTTCTTTTAAATTTTCTCCATTGCCTATTAGTTGTTTTGTTGTGATTATCACTTGTTTATTAATCTCTACTTTAACAAGAATAACAGGCCATGTTTAAAAGGCATCAGACCTCATCTTTGAGGAGAGAGCACCAGAAAGTGGTGCTTAAATGAGCAAGAATGGGCTGGATTTTGAGAATATAATGTTCTTGGAAAATAATGAAGAGGAGCAGCACCCCAAGTGTAGCAAGATGGGGTGCTGCCGGATTCATGAATCACATATAAAGTCAATTCGGGTTCCAAAAAAAGGAATAGAGATGATAACAAGGCTCATCCTGGTGACCTAGTGGTTTCGTCCACTGGGCACAGTCTACATACACCCCATGGTCTCCAGTTCAAGACCCGGGTCTGGAGAAACACCTAAGAAGAACTAAATAAAAATAAATAAAATACTTCTTCCTCCTCTCTCTTCCAGCCTGCCTGCTCACTTGCCTTCATTCCTTCCTGCGCCTTCCTTTAAAAATCAAGCAAACAAAACAGAATGTTAAGAACCACATCCTAAGGTAATAACCTACTGAGATGAGTTTCACTCAAGAATCAGAGCTTTCTCTGGCCCCACAGATAACTGCTTATTTAAAAGATGCCTTTTTTAAAGAAGATGTGGTCCATATACACAGCGGGAACACTACACGGCCCTTAGAAGAGACGAAACCCTGTCACGTGAATCAACATGGATAGAACTAGAAGGGATGATGCTAAGTGAAACAAGTCAAAAGAAGAAAAACAGATACCAGATGACCTCACTCATGGTGGAACGTGAATACACAAAATAAAGGGGCAGATGAAATAAAACCAACCCTTGGACACTTGCAACAGAATTGAGATCACCAAAAAAGAATGGGGGCGGGCGGGGGCACATGGTGGCGGGGCCCACTGGACAGTGGGGAAGAACGCTTGGTGATATGATGGAGGGCAGGGTGTGTTGACATAGATCTGAAGAATGGGGAAACTACACAAAGGAAATTATTTTAATGTGTAGAATAATTACTACAATAAAAAATTATTTTTTTAAAAAAAGATCCCTTTGTCCTGGGGTCTTTTCAAGTGTGTCCAGCGGATCATAAAAAAAGTGTGAAAAGATAAAAACTATTTTCACACTTTCTGTCTGCTGAGTGTGTGCACAGCGTGAGTGATCAAAGCCCTCACAGAGAGCCAAGACGAGAAAAGTGAGACTCACTTCCCCAAATTGCCCACCTCCCAATCAGACCTCCCAGTAAGGTCCTCACCCAGGCGGTGCTGTGACAGGGACACAAAGAAGCTGTCGGCTGTTTGAGTTCTGAGACCAGATCAAGGGAAGACCTTGGGAAGATTTCAGTGCTGAATATTTTAGCCATATTCCTACTCCTATAGATTTCCCAATATAAATCCCAACATAATCCATGTGGGTTTTTTTAAGAGAAAATGGGACTCTGGTGAGAATGCTGGTCTCGTGGGCAGGCAGCGCTAAGCTTGGT
This sequence comes from Solenodon paradoxus, assembly GCA_004363575.1. Lineage (NCBI taxonomy): Eukaryota > Metazoa > Chordata > Mammalia > Eulipotyphla > Solenodontidae > Solenodon > Solenodon paradoxus. The sequence continues at coordinate 10,570 of RJWH01009472.1, read as the reverse complement.
CTGATAGGAAGGAGAGAGACGGGGTTCAATCTAAATGCAAAATGTTCCAGACACTCGTGCTTGTCGGTGCTTTGCAGGAAGAGCGACAGCAGCTTGCAAGTGGGCAGGGCTTGGCCGAGCGCCCCCTTCGCAAACCCGCTGTGGCACCGACACAGTGCCTGTGAAATCTGCCTTCAGTCACTCATTTCACTCTCCAGGGACAGAGCTGTGAAGAGCCAGGAGCATAGCATCCTCATTTTCCTAGCAGTTTCCCTCACCATCAGACACTCCTTTATGACATTTTCCCCCATCTTCTAAAAATTAAAAAGCCTGAGTCCTCCTAGATTTAAGTATCAGGTTTGCTTTTGCTCCCTCGCCTCTTGATTTCTGTGACTTTACAAATGGCAGAAATTGTATGTGGTCCTTAGATAGTTTGCAAATCTTTCTTTAGCTGGATCTCATTTCTTAAAATCGAAATGAATCGCTGGCATTTTCCTCATTCATTAGTCCTTCTCCTGCAGTTTTCTAAATAATGTAGGTATTTTGGATGCTCCTGCCATGAGCACAGAATGTATTTGAAATGCACTGTTAAAATATGCTTTTCATCTCCTTTCAGATCATAAAATGAGTTTTCTTCTCTGGGTTTTGCCAGTCTGAGAAATGTTCTTCTAGAAGAGTTGCAAGACACAGGGGAGGGTCTTTTGTGTGAGTGAGAGGTGGTGGAATTGGTGACATTGACGAACGGGCCAGCCTGGTTCCAAGCAGGAGAATGTATAAGAATGTGGGTGGAGAGACATAAATCCCAGACAGGTGTGTCTTTGGGACTCCGATGTGATTACTCTGTTGACAGGGTCGTGAAACCCATCAGTGACTCAGCCCAGCAGGGATAGCTTCGGATCAGAAAGAATTCAGCTAGTGTGGTTCAGTAGCTATTCTGAAAACGACCCGTTTGCTTCTCGCGGACACGGGAGACAGGCAAGCACACATTTATGCGAAAGTTACAGGAGTGGTCTTTGTGGGCATGTCACGAGAGTTGTTGGGGCGATGTGTAACTCGCAAATACTTAGAAACGAAGGGAAACGTGTCAAGGGAAGTGTGTCCAACAAAAGGCAACGTGGAATGACTCCCAAAGATGAAAGCCATCAGTCCTTCTTTCCCTCGGGAGCCCCAGTTTCTACAGAAATGAATTTTTATTTACCTGCTTTTAAATATTAAACCTGCAATTCGGGACCTTTATTCCTTAGCCCAGAGAAACAAGGTGCATTCTTTGTGTAACAAAGCTCACCGGCCCCATTTGATCTAAAGCTCTCTCTAAGCCCTCCCTGTGGTTTCAGACTCCACGGATAGACTTTGATCTGTCCACGCTGAGCCTCTGTCAAACAAAGACTAATGTCACAGGTGCTAAGTGGCTATAGTGGATGGACTTCTGGAGTGGTGGAAAGTGAAGAGAGAAAGTTGGGGTGCTGGTGGGGATAATGAGAGTGGACTGAAAAATAAAAAGAATTAAGAACCTCCACACCCCACTGTGGCTGCAGGAATCAAACACCAATAACTCTTCCCTTCTCCCCTGTCCCCTCAATAGTTTGTCAAAGTGTTTCTGTGTCCCCAAGTCACCCTCGCTCCCAATTCCATAGGCTACGCATGCGTACACAGTCCTCATTTCTGACCCTCGGTTTGTCAGGCCTGTCCCCTCCACAAGCCCTTTGCACTTGCTGGTCCCCCTGCCTGGCACACCAGTCTCTCCGACCTCCCCATGGCAGCCCGTGTCATCCTTCGGGACACAGCCCACTTGTCGCCTCTTCAGCGAGGCCCTCCTGGCCACATCAGACGAGGCAGGAGCCCGTCCCCAGGTCATCCCGTCATGCCTTCTGTTTCCTTTACTGAAGTTTCCACAGCCTGAAGTTTCATTTCTTTGTAAATTGTTCATAATCCCCCAGTAGACTGAAATTCCTGGAAACAAATCAACCCTGTCGATCTCATCCGCTGCTGTTTGCTTGGAACCTCGCCTGGGCATTGATGTGAAATAGGCATCTGGTAGATATTTGCTGAAGAAATCCACGGTTTCATGCCTGGAGAGCGGGTCATCCGTGCTCTTCGGGGAATGTGCTGCTCTGTGCTGGGGTTCTCCCCTCTCCTCTGTGTGAATCTCACCTCTCAAGAAATGAGGAGTCAGATTCTGTGTTACACCAGAGGTCTGGACCCCAGCACCACCACTGTTTGTCCCAGGCACCGTCTTGTGTGGGGTGGCCTCGTCACCAGCACCCCTCAATCCACCACTCGATGTGTGTAGCAACCCTGCACCTGCACCTCAATAGTTAAAACCAAAATGTCTGCAGCAGTGCCAATGTGGCTGGCAGGGAGGTCTGTCTCACGCAGAGAACATTTATTATAGTGGTGCCGCTGTCCGCATCAAGGGTGTGCCCGACTTACCCTCGTTAGGGAGAAAGTGGACTCAGCTTTGTCTCCCAATGCTCCCCTGAGGGCTGGCACCCCTGCCCATGTAGCTGTTCCCTCATCCAGACCCTCATGCATCCTGGCACCAAGGATGGGAGAAGCACCGGGCTCAGGCTGGGGAGGACATCTGCGCTTCCTAAAGCAGAAGGTCTGTTTCCATCGAGCTTCACAGGACAGTATGTTCAACCAAAGTAAGAACTTGCTGCAGCAGTTTTCTCAGAAATGGGGCAACATGCAACCTCACGATCACGTGCAGTTTGAAGAAAAAAGTATCTGACATCAGAACACCTCATGACCCCCACTAAGGTTTCTGCCTCCGGCAGAGCTCACCCACCATTTCCCGCACACACGATGTCTGGAGAAGCACGAGAACTATGACGGAGGAACTGAGGCCGGCAAAAGAAATCTCACTGAGCTAAGCAATGCCCAGTGAGACCACAGCCCTTTTTGCTCACGTTGTATAAAGTTTCCCCAAAACCTTTCCCAGAAAGGCAGTGCTTTGGGAACTAACCCCATATCTCCTTTCTTGCTGCAGGTGATGTGGCCTTTCCTGACTCAGAGAAAATCTGGTCGTGTCCTCTGACATTCAGCACAGCAACAGGCCCGTTGGGTCCAGAGAGGTTTGGTTAGACTAGTGGGTGCTTGAGAAATATATGCTTGTGAAACACCTCTAAGAGGAGTACGGATTGAAGCGCTATCGAAGCTATTTGCTTAAATGAATAGACAGGGGGCCCGCTTTTATCCTGCAAAGAAGGTGGACAAATTGGTTCCATTAGGATATTTGGAAGTAGATGGGGTTCCAGACTGATTCTGGGGAAAATCCCAGCTTAGTAAAGATGTGCAATGCAACGAAAAAACAAAAACAAAGAAACGACCTAAAGAAATGAGAGTTCTAGCAACAAATTCATGTGTACATGTTTGAAATGGAGGAAAGGTGTACACTTGTTGGATTCATAGAGTCCAGTGGTGCAATCTTGATACAAACATTAAAAATAGCAGCTAACAGTTTCTCCATGTTAGTATGTATGGTACGCTGTTTTAACAGTTCTTTATTTTCCGTGACTCATTAAACCTCCACGGGAAGCCACGCGAGGGTTGGTTGTTGTCTGTCTCTGACTGGGGTCTGTGACAACTGGGGTCAGAGAATTCACTTTTCCTAAATGCTCACCTCATAAGTGAGAGCTGACATTCAAAGCCAGGCCATCTGCCAAAAAAAAAAAAAAAATCAGCTCTTAGCCACATGGCTAGAAGGGGTATAAAAGGTCTTTTAAATATACATAAACTCTATTTTAAAGAAGTTACAGGAAAAGAAAATGGAAACAGATTGGCCCCAGCCCAGCTGACCAGGATGGTCCCCAGCCCCTCACTGGTCTCAAGTTTCCACTCATGTCCTCCCTGCACCGGGGGTATTTAAGAAAACATTCGCCCCTTCAGTCTTGATCCCAAACGCGTCTCCCATCACATCCAGAAAGCACTGCTTTCCTCTGGCTACTGTGTCCACGTGGGCCGCTCCGTTCTGGCCAGCTTCCAGCTCAATGCCCTTCGTACGGAGAAGGGGACCAGCCAGTCCTGTTTTGCCTGGGACTTTCTGGGTCAGTCGGTCACTAAAAGTCCCACCTCCCTGCAGCCTGCTCTGCCCCAGACAACTGGAGTCGGTTGGTCATCAGAAGACTTCATGAGGCATTGATTAGAAGAACAGGAACTCAAGGGTGCCAAGCCTTTGACTAGAAGCCCAGGTGAGGCCTGACTGCGCAGGTAACCCAAAAGGAGCCAAATCGCCTTCCTCCAGACCCAGGTGGCGCTTTTAAGTCCCCCGTTTCCAGGGGGCCGTTTCCAAAAAGTGCAGAACCCCAGATGAGTATATATGTGCAGGAAAATGGTGGGGAGGCAGTGATCAGAGAGGCAGCGAGTGGCCCCCTTTTCCCATGGCAACTAGAACCCAAAGATCATTGCATCCATGTCAGGCAGGAGCACAGACCTGTCGTCCCTCGCCGCTCCTGAAGCCTGACCTGGTGGTGGGCGTGTCAGGGTCAGTGGTTCTCCCGAAGGTGCCTGTCACTTGTCCCGGGCCAGCTTTTCTGGGCAGGAACCTCACAGACTCTGAGAGTTGTAAAGAAAGAAGCTGGGGGCCGGGAGACTCTCCTGCGCCCCCTGTATCACAAAGTTAACTTTGCAACCTCTGTCCTCATAGGGCGTCTCCACAGCAGGCGCTGCTGGCGTTTCGTCCCACACGGTTTTCATTGTGCAGACCTGTCAAAGCTACTGCACAGCAATGAGTGTCCCTGGCTCATGCCCCAAACAGGTCAGTAGGTCGTGCCTTTCCCCAACCATGGTGACAACCCAAGACACCCTTTGCTTATTTCTCCCAGCTCCAGGCAGTACTTGCAAATCTGACCCTCGAAATGCATCTCTCTCGTACCTCTTCAACAAGAGCGCCTGAAAACTCAGTCGAGGGCTGGGGACGCAGTGGCAGCGGGGCCTGGGGAGGTGCCCTTCATAGCTCGGACGCCTGTCAAAGAATCCCATGAAACCCTCATGTTTCTGCAGAGAAAGGGATACAGTTTACTGAGAATTCCTGGTTCAAAGATTAGATAATTGTAGCAAAATGTGAGAAGAGAGAAGGATTCATGGTATTCAGCCAGCAAGCATCTCTAGAACTTACTCCGTGCCAGACAGAGAGCTTGGATGAGCAGAGCAAGAATTAAAGACACTGCCAGGCGCAGGAGGAGCTCACAGTCTGGTCAAGAGAAAAGTCACCCAGGACAGCCCTGGGGGAGCCCCAAGCACCCCAAGGTGGTGCTTTTAAATATGCAGGTGGGCTAATTTTTGCACCTTTTTTCTATCTAGTGCATTTGGACAGTAATTTGAAGATGGAATAGAATGGAATGGAAAGAAATACAACACGACATCACTAGATAGTGAAAGTAAGTAGTATTCATAATTTGTCTTGGCATTCATATTTATTTATATAAGCATGAGTGCATATTAGCTCGTAATGGAAATAATATTTCACACTAGATCATGGACCAAAGGTGGTCAGAAGCACAGGGTGAGAGTCTAAAATGGAAGGGTGGCTTTTGCAAAAATTGGTCTTAAAACAGGTTTAAAAATGCCTCACGACTAGGACACCGGATGTCAGATTTCGGACCCTCGTGCACTTGCAATGACCACATACACACAGTGAGCCATGGAAGGGATCTGAGCAGAGGGCTATGTCCTCAGATGCCTCTGGCTACTGTGCGGGGCAAGCAGAGAAGGTGAGAGAACAGTGAGGCAGCCAAGAGATGGTGGGTGGGCGGGGGGCAGGCAGGGAGCTGGGGCAGAGAGAGCTGGCGCCAGGCCTCTTCTGGATGCAGGTCTGTTGATTCATTTTGCTGATGGATGGGCTGTGGGGAGAGCAGGGACCAAGGGAGACCAGAGCTACTGGCCTGAGCCACTGGGCACATGATCTTGGTTGAGTATGGGCACCTGGGGGAAGCCGTGGGCCCTCCCTCCAAAGGGCAGCAGTGACGATTATTCATTCCCCTGTTCCCAGGAAAGCGCTCCCAAAAAGCCCAGAGCCCCAGATGTGTGTGTCGGGAGAGGGGGCAGAGATTAAAAGGGATTGTCAGGGTGTAAGTGCAGCCAGTTTACCCAGAGGAGCCTGGCTCCCCTCTCTGGAGTAATTAGAGCCAGAGAGCATTCCCTCCTCCCCGGACAGGACGCGTGGATGTGTCCAGACTCGCCGCTCCGTGGGCCTAACCTGGCGATCTGGGGCAAGTGGCTCCCTGAAGCGTGTCCACCAGTTGTCCCGAGGCCAGCCTGCAGCCGGCGTCGGCTTTCCCAGCTGCTATTTGGAGAGACGACAGAGGAAGAAGCAGAATGGGGATCTGCCAGGCCCGCGGTTCCCCGACCACCCAGCGGAGAGCCCGAGCACCAGGCCGGAGCACCAGATTCCGCAGAGGGTCCCAGAGCCGCTGCCCAGTCCTCACCCCCGTCCCGGCGCCTCTGCAGGCAGAGCTGCAGGAGGCTGGGGAGATAGAGAGACTCCCCACCAAGAGACATCTCAGACGACCCCCACTTTCCTGTGCTGGGAGAAGAGCTTCCACTGCCAGGGAGACACTTTCCTCCAACAAGACCGACCTTCAGCCCCTGAAGACACCACCTGGTTTGAGCTCAGGATGCGACAAGGAAGCGAACCTTCCAGGTCTTCCATCCCCCAGAGCTGGTGGCCCGTGGCTCCTCGGACTAAGAGAGAGAAACGCAACGGCTCCTTCCAGAACAGAAACGCCGCAGGAGACGGGGTGCTGGATGCGCTCAGGATGGGGTGGGGAGCAGCACCCACTTTGTGACTGTGCCCCGCAGGCAGGTGAGGGGGGACCCTCCCACTGCCCCCTCCCTCTCGCTCTGAGGGCGCAGGTCCCGGTGGTTGCTGGGGCGTCGCAGGGAGTGGGTTCCAGGTGAGCCGAGTCGGGGGCCCAGACGGCTTCGCTCTGCAGTGGGCTCCTCGGTGACCAGGGTCACGTGTGTCCCAGACGTGTGCCCGAGCTTGGGAGCCCCCACCGTCTCCTCTGTCAGCCGGCAGGGGCGACCTTGGATTTCTCCGCACAGTCTCCATCGTGGGCTCTTGGGAGTCCCGTGCCGGCTCTGGGGCGGCCCCGGGTCCCCGTCCTGCCCCCAGACCTTGCACTCGCGCCCGGGACAGACCGTGAGCTCAGAGCCAAAGCAACACCGGACAAGTCAGCGTGCAGTGTGCTGGAACCGAACCGGGCCGAGCGGCCCAGCGGCCTAGCGACGGGCATGAGAGGACGTGGATGGGGGACTAGCAATGAGGGCACGGGGGACACAAGTCCTGCAGGAAAAGGAGCAGATGGGGGACAGGGAGGGGGCTCCCAACAGAGACAGCAGCAGAGTGGAATCCTAGTTACAGCCAACCCCGCCCTTCCCGATGGGTCTTGTCAGGACCTCCTTCCCTGCGCGGGCAAACGTCCTTCTCCCCGCCCCAAAGGTTCCTGCAATGACAACTCGAGGTTACTTAGGGGCTACAGAGAATGTGGTTATAGTGTGACCCCGGACACCAGGCTTTCTGGGTTCAAGTCTCAGCCTCTCCCCTCACTAATTAACTCCCTGTGGTTCAGTGTCTACTGCCTATTTCAAAACGCAGGTGCTTGTGAGGACTGGGTGTGAGGACCGATGACTCCGCACGGCGCTCAGCCCAGGGCTGGCACTTGGCAGGACGTGAGTATCAAGACACTGAGTCAGCAGGTGTCCTCAGAGGTCCCCACAGCTGCCTTTAAACCTGCCCAATTCAAACCGGGCCTCTGGGCACCTTTAATGATAAAATTGCTCCTTTTCAGAATGATCAGAGAATCTGTGCTCAGCTCTGTAAATGCCTGTAATATAAACACCAAATGACCTTCCAGAGCAGTGGGGTTGCCTGCAGCCTGGGAACAGCAAGGGCCAGGATGTCCTCCCTGGGGATGTGATGTCCTGTAATTTGGGGACAGGGCCATTGAACCAGAGCTGCAGAGCAGGGAAGACCCATTCACTGCAACGCAGAGCTGCCGAGGGAGCACAGCCAGGCTGGTTAGGAAAGCGCGATTCTGGGCGTCTGGCGGGAATCCAAACGGGGAGCAGCACCAGAGAAGTCAGGTGCCCTGTGCCCGTGGGCTCAGGCTTCGTTACAGCTTCTGTAAGTGTGCAAGGAGCAGGCTAGGCACTGAGAGTGCACTCATCACCTGCCGTGCGAGCGTCTGGTTCTCGGCTGCAGACAAGGAGAGCCGCCGAGAGCCCCAGGCCAGCGGTTTGCGAGCGCCGGGCTGTGCAGCGTTTGTCTAAAGATGCCCTATGGAGGTGAAGCTCAGGCTTACGGTCAGACGTGTGTCTTGTGCTCCTGCAGACACTTTGGGGTGAATCTTGTATTCTCTGGGTCTCAGTGGTTGCTTTGCTTCCTGGCGCTTTCATGACCAGTTGCCTTGCTGACTTCCACCTCTTCAGGGTCTCAGAGCTCTGCAGCTGTTTATGTATGTGTTTGCATATAGTTGATACATATGTTTATATATGTGTCTAAATATAGATGCATATGTATCGAATTTATTTGATTCTAAGCTGCACCTTTTTTTTTGCTATTTCAATGTCCCTGAAAGTTGGGTGCAGCTTACATTCGAAGGTGGTCAATTTTACCTGAAAAGACAGTTGCCAAGTAAGTAACCCCTCGTTAAATTCTTAAAAGTCCTTGAATCCCTTATGTATTTAAGATGTCTAATACATTAATTCTTCGCTCTTTACTTAATTCTTGCTTCTTTATTTTGTTGAACTTTGTGAATGAATCTCATTGTTTTTATTTTTTCCACAAAAAGCTCTTGAGAAATCAGTGTGGGGCTTAGAACTGAGTAAATATGGTAACACACACACACACACACACACACACACACACACACACACTTCTTCTTTGCCTCTGCCCCACATTCCTGTGGGCTTTGTGCTCAGAGACTCCCCTTGAATCTTAATGACTCTGGTGGCCTTTGGTGACATCCCAACCCCTGTACACATGGTGTCTCAATGCAGGTCACTGAAGCCACCACAGGCCTCTGGGACTGACCTAGTGGTTATAGTTCTGGACGCTGAAACCAGACCGGGGTTTAAATCCCTACCCACTGTGACCTGGAGCAAGTTTCTTAACTTTGGCCGAGCCTCGGTTTCCTCATCTGTAGAATGGGGCTAATGTCACAGAGCGGTTTTAAGGAACTGACTTCCTAAATCCACCCATCCATGTATCCATATAACACATGACCACATACATGTGAGTACATACTCACATGCTCATCATATTGTCATCACCCAGGACAAGGACGGCCTGAAATCCTCAGTACTAGTGAGCTTTGCAGACAAGACCTCAGAGGAGGTGGAAGAAGAAGCAGGGAGATCACAGGGACCCAGAGAGAAGCCATAATCACCAGAACCTCTCCCAGGCTCTTCCCATAGCTGAGAAGCAGGCACAAGTCCGTGTTCCGGTCTCATCTCCGTTGCTGTGGCCGGGGCCTCTCCATTGCAGGGACTCCCGGGAAGGACATCAGTCAGCTGCTCAGGCGGTCAAGATCTTCTGTGAACCTGGAAATTTGTTCTTTCACTATATCTCCTAAAAGCTTGCCTCCATCTAAGAACCATGCCATGGTTAGGGGCACTGAAATGCAGCTGTGGAGTGTGGCTGCCCGCTCAGAGCAGTTTTGGTTCTGTCCCCAAACTCCAAGAGACAAAAAAGCCCCGCAGATTCCCCCAGCGCCGTGGAACAGCCTGTGATTAAACTGAGATGTCAACATGCAAAGGGTGTGATTAGAAGACAAGCACGGTTGGTGCCAGACCATTACTTATAATTGAGCCTGTGCCCGCATTTCTACAGGCAACAAGGAAATTAACCACGGCTAAGGAACCTTCAGGAACAATTAACTTCCCTACTGCCTGCCCCTCCCCAAGCTCTCTCTGTAATTTAGACTCACCCCCCGAAAATGTTGAGGGGTCCTGGCTTGCCCACCACCCCGCCAGGCTGCAGCGCTCATGACATCGCCAGGCTCTGAGGGAGCAGCATCCTGTCCCTTCTGCATAGATGCAGCCCCACAGGACATAGCCTCCAACTAAAGGGCTGAGATGTGTTCAGTGAAAAATGGGTAAGACAAGAAAATGGGAGGTGTGGGGTCTGCTCCCCCTGGACAGAGTTGAGGGAGTCTGCTCCCCCTGGACAGGCCTGCATTCACCATCCACATGGGAAGGCACAGTGTATCTGTGGGGTTTCCAGAGGCAGCTGAGCTGAGCGGGGAGTGGTGGCCTGAGTGACTTGACTTGAGGCACCCTGCGTACAGGGGTTGGGATGTCACCAAGGGTCATTAGGATTCAAGGCGGAGTCTCTGGGCACAGAGCCCATGGGAATGTGGGGCAGAGGCAAAGAAGAAATTTCACCAGCCCCTGCCCCATCCCCTCCCTGCTCTTCCCGGGCCAGTGCCCTGCTGGGATCCCTGCGGACTTTCAGACTTCCCACGGGAGGCAGACACCAGTCCACACCGGTCCCGGGAGCAGGAGCAGAGTAAACCGACACCGGGCAGAGAGGGCAGGGGGCAGGGAGCACACGGGCCACCACTGGGCTGTGAGCACCGTCTTTGCGGTG
>RJWH01009471.1:0-22434 GCA_004363575.1 Solenodon paradoxus | reverse complement strand
ACCCCCGCCTGCCCTGGGCCCTAACCTTCCCTGCCTTGTCCTTTTCACACCCCCACCCGGGCCCCTGTCCCCAGGCGTGATCTTCCAAACGCGGGAGGACGGATCGCTGCCGCCGCACGTGCATTACAAGATCCGCCAAAATTCCAGCTTCACGGAGAAAACCAACGAGATCCGCCGGGCGTACTGGCGGCCGGGGCCCAACACAGGGGGCCGCTTCTACTTCCTGTATGGCTTCGTCTGGATCCAGGGTGAGCGCAGGGCCGGGGCGGGCGGGGGATCCAGGGTGAGCGCGGTGCACCACAGGCCCTCTTTGCTGACCTGCCCCTGCAGACATGATGGAGCGCGCCATCATCAACACCTTCGTGGGCCATGACGTGGTGGAGCCCGGCAACTACGTGCAGATGTTCCCCTACCCCTGCTACACGCGCGACGAGTGAGTGCGCGGGGCGGGGCGGGGCGGGACCTCCGCGGGCGCAGTCCTCACGCCCTGGCCCCACCCCAGCTTCCTGTTTGTCATCGAGCACATGATGCCGCTCTGCATGGTGATCTCCTGGGTGTACTCCGTGGCCATGACCATCCAGCACATCGTGGCTGAGAAGGAGCACCGGCTCAAGGAGGTGGGGAGGGTGCAGCTTCGGGATGGAGTGGGGAGGGGTGGGGTGGGGGACGTGGAAGAAGTGGAGTGGGGTACGGGGAGGGGGTCACGGAGTCGGGGTCACGGAGCCGGCGTGCAGGCCTGGGCTGCCAGGGCTGGTGTCCCACCTGGAGCCCCCCAAGCCCTTGCCGAGTGCCCCGCTTGCCAGGTGATGAAGACGATGGGCTTGAACAACGCAGTGCACTGGGTGGCCTGGTTCATCACGGGCTTCGTGCAGCTGTCCATCTCGGTGACGGCACTCACCGCCATCCTCAAGTACGGCCAGGTCCTCATGCACAGCCACGTGCTCATCATCTGGCTTTTCCTGGCCGTGTACGCGGTGGCCACCATCATGTTCTGGTGAGCGCTGTGCCGGGGCGGGCAGGCTGGGCGCGGACGGCGGGCCCCGCGGCTGACCGCAGCCCTGCTCCCAGCTTCCTGGTGTCCGTGCTGTACTCCAAGGCCAAGCTGGCCTCGGCCTGCGGTGGCATCATCTACTTCCTGAGCTACGTGCCGTACATGTACGTGGCGATCCGTGAGGAGGTGGCTCACGACAAGATCACAGCCTTCGAGAAGTGCATCGCGGTGAGGCTGCGGCCGGGGGCAGTGGGGGCGTGGTCAGCCGCTGCCCGCTGACTCTGCTGTCCCCTCAGTCCCTGATGTCCACGACAGCCTTCGGCCTGGGCTCCAAGTACTTCGCGCTGTACGAGGTGGCGGGCGTGGGCATCCAGTGGCACACGTTCAGCCAGTCACCCGTGGAGGGGGATGACTTCAACCTGCTCCTGGCGGTCACCATGCTGGTGGTGGACGCGGTCGTCTATGGCGTGCTCACGTGGTACATCGAGGCCGTGCACCCAGGTACTACCCAGCTCTTTGGAGGGCTGGGGCGGGCGGCTCCTGGGGTCCACGGCCCGGAGTGGACGGTGACCCCAGCCCTGCGCCGCCGCCTCCTCCCCAGGCATGTACGGACTGCCTCGGCCCTGGTACTTCCCACTGCAGAAGTCTTACTGGCTGGGCAGCGGGCGGACGGAGGCGTGGGAGTGGAGCTGGCCGTGGGCCCGCGCACCCCGCCTCAGCGTCATGGAGGAGGACCAGGCCTGTGCCATGGAGAGCCGGCGCCTGGGTGAGGCGGGCACTGGGGTGGCTGCTGGGACGTGCTGGGTCTGGGAGGCCTGGGGCCGTGTTGGCGCTGACTGGGGCCCTGGTGCAGAGGAGACGCGTGGCATGGAGGAGGAGCCCAGCCACCTGCCACTGGTGGTCTGCGTGGACAAGCTCACCAAGGTCTACAAGGACGACAAGAAGCTGGCCTTGAACAAGCTGAGCCTCAACCTCTATGAGAACCAGGTGGTCTCCTTCCTGGGCCACAACGGGGCGGGCAAGACCACCACCATGTGAGCATGGGACGGGGCAGCTGGCTGGCTGGGTGAGGGCCTGAGGCCCTGGGTGCTGGAGCCGGGAGGCGGGAGCTCAGGACCGTGCCCGCCCGCTCACCCAGGTCGATCCTGACGGGGCTGTTCCCACCCACGTCGGGTTCGGCCACCATCTATGGGCACGACATCCGCACGGAGATGGACGAGATCCGCAAGAACCTGGGCATGTGTCCGCAGCACAACGTGCTGTTCGACCGGCTCACGGTGGAGGAGCACCTGTGGTTCTACTCGCGGCTGAAGAGCATGGCCCAGGAGGAGATCCGCCAGGAGACCGACAAGTGGGTGGGGTGGGGCGGGGCGGGGCGGCGGGCGGGGCCTGGCGCAGCGGGCAGGATGGCGCCCCACGCCCCGGCCACGCCCTCCTGTGCGTCAGGATGATCGAGGACCTGGAGCTGTCCAACAAGCGGCACTCGCTGGTGCAGACACTGTCGGGGGGCATGAAGCGCAAGCTCTCCGTGGCCATCGCGTTCGTGGGCGGCTCCCGCGCCATCATCCTGGACGAGCCCACGGCCGGGGTGGACCCCTACGCGCGCCGCGCCATCTGGGACCTCATCCTCAAGTACAAGCCCGGTGAGCTACGCGGGGCGCGTGGGTGGCCCGGCCCGCCCGAACACGCCCCCTGGGCCCGCCGCCGCCCACGCCCCGGCCTGACCTTGACCACGCCCCGCTCAGGCCGCACCATCCTCCTGTCCACACACCACATGGACGAGGCCGACCTGCTCGGGGACCGCATTGCCATCATATCCCACGGGAAGCTCAAGTGCTGCGGCTCTCCGCTCTTCCTCAAGGGCACCTACGGCGACGGCTACCGCCTCACGCTGGTCAAGCGGCCTGCCGACCTCGGGGGCCCCCAAGGTCTGTGGACAGCTGCTGGAGCTGGTTGGGGCGCCCTTTCCCCAGGACCTGGTACCCAGTGCCACTGCAGTCCAGCATCCCTAGTGCCTGGTGGGGCCGGACTCACCATCCCCCAGCTCCTCGACGGACTGGGCTCCGGTAGCGGGTCCCCCCTCAGCCCCTGAGTGAAGCCCCTTTGTGCGCCCTTTACCCTCCTAGAGCCAGGGCTGACATCCAGCCCCCCAGGGCGGCCCCAGCTGAGCAGCTGCTCTGAGACCCAAGTTTCCCAGTTCATCCGCAAGCACGTGGCTTCCGGCTTGCTGGTCTCAGACACCAGCACCGAGCTCTCCTACATCCTGCCCAGTGAGGCTGCCAGGAAGGGGGCCTTTGAGCGCCTCTTCCAGGTTTGCAGGTTGGGTGGGCGGGGCTGTCAGAGGGGATGGATGGGTCAGGGATGGGGTTGTGGAGGGGCAGGGCCAACTGATGGGCCGGGCCGCGTGGCAGGGCCAGCGGGGGTGGTGTGGGGCAGGGCTGGGGCAGGACAGGAAGGGACAGTGAGGGGGCTGGAGGGGGGAGGAAGGGCACACCCCGTGACCCACTTTTTCCCTGCCCTCCTTCCACAGCACTTGGAGTGCAGTCTGGACGCGCTGCACCTGAGTAGCTTTGGGCTGATGGACACGACTCTGGAGGAAGTGTTCCTCAAGGTGTCTGAGGAGGACCAGTCGCTGGAGAACAGTGAGGCCGGTAAGGGCCCGGGGCTGCTGCCCACCCTACCCCGCCCAGCACACCCCACCAGGCCGGAACTCTGGCCCAGTGAGTTCACTCTCCCCTTCTGGAAGCCGGGGGTCCTGGTGGCAATAAAAGACCTGGACCCCCCCCAGGGTCAGCCTGGGGTTGCAGTCCTGCTGAGTGAGTGGCCGTGGGAACTGGAGCTCCCCATGGCCACCTGGGGCTGGGTGAGCACGTGGGCTCGGGCCGGGGCAGGCGGCTGTGAGCCCCTCCCCACTCACGGCCCTCTGCCGGGCAGACATGAAGGAGTCTCAGAAAGACGTGCTGCCTGGGACGGAGGGCCTGCCTCTGGGAGACGCTCCAGCCAGCAGCCTGGCCCGGTGCTCGGAGCTGGCCCAGTCTCAGGTGTCGCTGCAGTCCGCCTCGTCGGTGGGCTCCACCCGCGGTGACGAGGGAGCTGGCTATGCCCACATCCACGATGACTACCGCCCGCTCTTTGACAACCTGCAAGACCCCGACAACGTCAGCCTGCAAGGTGGGGCGCGGCGGGGCAGGGCGGGGGCTTCTGGGGAACGTGGCGGGGCCACCGCTCACCCCACTCCCTGTGCAGAGGCCGAGGCGGAGGCCCTCACGTGGGCTGGTCGGGGCGGCCGCAGGCTGGAGGGCTGGTGGCTGACGGCGCGCCAGTTCCACGGGCTCCTGGTGAAGCGTTTCCACTGTGCCCGCCGCAACTCCAAGGCGCTGTCCTCCCAGATCCTGCTCCCTGCCTTCTTTGTGTGCGTGGCCATGACCGTGGCCCTCTCTGTGCCGGAGATCGGTAAGGCTGGCCGGTGGGCTGGGGGCCCCAAGGCTTGCACCCTTCCCGACCCATTGGGCTCTATCCTGCCCCTGAGCCTCTTGGGGGACCCTCACCTGCTCCGGGCCTGGTGCGGCCTCTGATGGGTGGGTGGTCAAGCTCTGGGGTTCATCGGGGATGCCTGCCTCCTTGGGGCCCAGATCCTGGGTTTGGGCCCAAAGGGAAGCGGGGGTGCAGACCTGGGGTGCAGGCAGGGAGGCCAGAACCTGCTCAGGCTCCCTGTGCCCTGCAGGTGACCTGCCCCCGCTGGTCCTGTCGCCCTCCCAGTACCACAACTACACCCAGCCCCGCGGCAACTTCATCCCCTACGCCAACGAGGAGCGCCGGGAGTACCGGTGAGGCCGGCCTCCAGGCAGTGGCGCCGGGCAGGGTGGTGGGGACTGCGGGGCAGTCGGCCCCGGGCCCACCCGACTCACCTGTGCCCCCAGGTTGCGACTCTCGCCTGATGCCAGCCCCCAGCAGCTCATGGGCACCTTCCGGCTGCCATCCGGCGTGGGGGCTACCTGTGTGCTCAAGTCTCCCGCCAACGGCTCCCTGGGGCCGACGCTGAACCTGAGCAGCGGCGAGTCACGCTTGCTGGCCGCACGCTTCTTCGACAGCATGTGCCTGGAGTCCTTCACGCAGGGGCTGCCGCTGTCCAACTTCGTGCCGCCCCCGCCCTCGCCCGCCCCCTCCGACTCGCCTGTGTCCCCTGACGAGGACCCCGTGCAGACCTGGAACATCTCCCAGCCTCCCACCTCCGGGCCAGGTACTGGCTCTCGCGGCCATGGGGCGGGGGCGGTGCGGGCGTGTCTCACTGTGCCCCCCCCACAGAGAACTGGACCTCTGCGCCCTCCCTGCCCCACCTGGTGCGGGAGCCTGTCCGCTGCACCTGCTCCTCCCAGGGCACCGGCTTCTCCTGCCCGGGAGGCGTGGGGGGGCGCCCGCCCCAGATGCGGGTGGTCACAGGCGACATCCTGACCGACATCACCGGCCACAACGTCTCCGAGTACCTGCTCTTCACCTCCGACCGCTTCCGGCTGCACCGGTGAGGGGCAGGCGGGCTGCGGTCGTCGGGTGGCTGAGCGGCATTGGAGCTGGTGGCCTCACTGCCCCTGTGCCTCTCTGCCAGGTACGGGGCGCTCACCTTCGGCAACATCCAGAAGTCCATCCCCGCCTCGTTCGGCGCCCGCGCCCCCGCCATGCTGCGCAAGATCGCGGTGCGCAGGGCGGCCCAGGTGAGCGCCGCAGCGCCGCGGCTCGCAGCGGCGCCCGAGGACGCGGGCACATGCTCTGGGCTCTCTCTGCCCCCGCAGGCTTTCTACAATAACAAGGGCTACCACAGCATGCCCACCTACCTCAACAGCCTCAACAACGCCATCCTGCGCGCCAACCTGCCCAGGAGCAAGGGCAACCCCGCGGCCTACGGTGAGGGGCGGGGCGCGGGGCATGGCCGGGCGCAGGGGGCGGAGCCAGGGGCGGCGGGGGCGGGGCCAGGCCAGGCGCGGGGGGCGGGGCCCCGGCGCAGACCTTGAGGCCCCTTTCCCTGTGGCGCAGGCATCACCGTCACCAACCACCCCATGAACAGGACAAGCGCCAGCCTCTCCCTGGATTACCTGTAGGAGCCCGGGCTGCTGGGGGGCGGGCCCGCGGGCGTCTGGGCGGAGCCTGGGCTGCCTGGTCGGGGCTGAGGGCTGCCTTCCCCCAGGCTGCAGGGCACAGACGTGGTGATTGCCATCTTCATCATCGTCGCCATGTCCTTCGTGCCAGCCAGCTTTGTTGTCTTCCTGGTGGCTGAGAAGTCCACCAAGGCCAAGCACTTGCAGTTTGTCAGCGGCTGTAACCCTGTCATCTACTGGCTGGCTAACTACGTGTGGGACATGGTGTGCCCCTCCCCATGTGCCCGCGGGCGGCCCCTCGACCCCCAGATGACCAGTCATCCCACCACCCTGTCCAATGCCTGGATCAGTCTGGCCTGCCCCGTCCCCTCACGCCTGCCTTGGGCCCCTCGCCCCTGTCCCCTCGCCCCGGCCCCGGCCCTGTCCCCTCACCACCACTCCTGCTCTGGTAGCTCAACTACCTGGTTCCGGCCACCTGCTGTGTCCTCATCCTGTTTGTGTTTGACCTGCCGGCCTACACATCACCCACCAACTTCCCGGCTGTGCTGTCGCTGTTCCTTCTCTATGGGTAAGGGGAGCAGTGGGGAGTGGAGGGCCAGGAGAGGCAGGCCACCCACTGACCGTGACCATGACCGTGACCCCACCTGCAGGTGGTCCATCACCCCCATCATGTATCCGGCCTCCTTCTGGTTCGAGGTCCCCAGCTCGGCCTACGTGTTCCTCATCGTCATCAACCTCTTCATTGGCATCACGGCCACGGTGGCCACCTTCTTGTTGCAGCTTTTTGAGCATGACAAGGTGGGGCGGGGACGCGGGGCGGGGACGCGGGGCGGGGCCAGGCTCTGCCTGGGACCCGGTGACCTTCCTCGACCCTCCAGGACCTGAAGATCGTCAACAGTTACCTGAAAAGCTGCTTCCTCATCTTCCCCAATTACAACCTGGGCCACGGGCTCATGGAGATGGCCTACAACGAGTACATCAACGAGTACTACGCTAAGATCGGTGCGGGATGCGGCCTGGGGGCGGGGCTGTAGGGACGCCCCTCCCCATGGGCGGGGCCCTCCGTGGGCCCCCTGGAGGGCTGCTGTGGGCCCCGCCCACTGAGCCACTGCCCCATAGGCCAGTTCGACAAGATGAAGTCCCCGTTCGAATGGGACATCGTCACCCGGGGGCTGGTGGCCATGACGGTGGAAGGCTTCGTGGGCTTTTTCCTGACCATCATGTGCCAGTACAACTTCCTTCGGCAGCCACAGTGAGTGTGCAGGGTCCTCTGGGGCACCAGGAGGCAGCAGCAGGTGGCCACAGGGCGCTGTCCCCTGTCCCCAGGCGCTTGCCAGTGTCTACCAAGCCCGTGGAGGATGACGTGGACGTGGCCAGCGAGCGGCAGAGAGTGCTGCGGGGAGATGCCGACAATGACATGGTCAAGATTGAGAACTTGACCAAGGTGGGCCCCACAGGAGAGGGGCCAGGTGGGTGGGCGGGGCCGGGGAGGGGCCAGCACACCTGGGCCCCACTGAGCAGGGACGCACCTCTGCCAGGTGTACAAGTCACGGAAGATCGGCCGCATCCTGGCCGTGGACCGCCTGTGCCTGGGCGTGCGTCCCGGCGAGTGCTTCGGCCTGCTGGGCGTCAATGGCGCGGGCAAGACCAGTACCTTCAAGATGCTGACAGGCGATGAGAGTACCACGGGGGGCGAGGCCTTCGTCAACGGGCACAGGTGCGTGGGTGCTGGCGGGCAGCGGCGGGCACTGCAGCGCCCGGTGCTGATGTGCTGTGTCCGCAGCGTGCTCAAGGAGCTGCTCCAGGTGCAGCAGAGCCTGGGGTACTGCCCGCAGTTCGACGCCCTGTTTGACGAGCTCACAGCCCGGGAACACCTGCAGCTGTACACGCGGCTGCGCGGCATCCCCTGGAAGGACGAGGCCCGGGTGAGGGGCGGGACCCGCGGGGCGGGCCCGGCGGAGGAGGCCCGCGGGGCGGGGCCGAGCTGGGCATGGGAGGGCCACGGGCGGCGGCGGGGGCCTGCCTCACCTGTGCCCGCGCGGCCAGGTGGTGCAGTGGGCACTGGAGAAGCTGGAGCTGACCAAGTACGCCGACAAGCCGGCGGGCACCTACAGCGGCGGCAACAAGCGCAAGCTGTCCACAGCCATCGCGCTCATCGGATACCCCGCCTTCATCTTCCTGGTGAGCAGAGCAGGCGGGCGGGGGGCAGCTCGGCGAGTGGGTGCAGCGGCTGAGTCTGGCGCCCTCCTGCCCCAGGACGAGCCAACCACAGGCATGGATCCCAAGGCCCGGCGCTTCCTCTGGAACCTCATTCTGGACCTCATCAAGACCGGGCGCTCCGTGGTGCTGACGTCACACAGGTGCGGCCCGCCCCAGCCCCACAGCGCCCACGCGCCCCACCTGGGCACTGGGAAGCCGCACCCGCAGCACAGCGGTCCCACGGCACCCCTTCCTGCAGGGAGCCCCTCCCAAGCAGACCCCCACCACGCCCCTGACTTGCGCGGCACCCCTCCCCCGCGCGGTGCCGCCCCAGCCGTGCTTTGCCCGCAGCATGGAGGAGTGCGAGGCGCTGTGCACGCGGCTCGCCATCATGGTGAACGGCCGCCTGCGCTGCCTGGGCAGCATCCAGCACCTGAAGAACCGGTGAGCCGGGCGGCTGCCGGGCGGCGGGCTGTGGGGCCTGGTGGGCCTGGGGCCTCCCCGGGCGGCTGGGGACGGCGCCGTGGCCTCGTCCCGCAGGTTCGGAGATGGCTACATGATCACCGTGAGGACCAAGAGCAGCCAGAACGTGAAGGACGTGGTCCGATTCTTCAACCGCAACTTCCCAGAGGCCTTGCTCAAGGTGGGCGGGGCCTTGCGTGCGTGGGGGCTGCCCGTGGGCGGGGTCTGGGGCGGGGCCTTCCGTGGGCGGGCCCGGGAGCCTTGGGGCGGGGCCTGCGCCCCAGCTCTGACTGGCGCCACGCCCCCAGGAGCGGCATCACACGAAGGTGCAGTACCAGCTCAAGTCGGAGCGCATCTCGCTGGCGCAGGTGTTCAGCAAGATGGAGCAGGTGGTGGGTGTGCTGGGCGTGGAGGACTACTCCGTCAGCCAGACCACCCTGGACAACGTGGGTATCCCCATGGGGCGGGCGCCTGCTGGTCCCTGCCCAGCGCCCGTCTGCCCAGCGCCCGTCTGCCCAGCGCCCGTCTGCCCACTGCCCAGCACCCAGCACCCACCCGCCCACCTGCCCAGCGCCCACCTGCTCACTGCCCAGCGCCCACTTGCCCACCGCCAAGCGTCCACCTGCCCACCGCCAAGTGCCCACCTGCCCACCACCTGTCTGCCCACCAGGTGTTCGTGAACTTTGCTAAGAAGCAGAGTGACAACCTGGAGCAGCAGGAGACAGAGCCGCCCTCGGCCCTGCAGTCCCCCCTTGGCCGCCTGCTCAGCCTGTTCCGGCCACGGCCCAACCCCACTGAGCTCCGGGTGTTTGTGGCCGACGAACCTGAGGACCTGGACACAGAGGACGAGGGCCTCATCAGCTTCGAGGAGGAGCGGGTGAGCGGGTCCCGGGGCCAGGACGGCAGGTGCCCAGAGTCAGGCTCCAGGAGAGGGTGGGGGAGGGCCCCAGAGATGCTCGCTGTCCTGAGCCCCCAACTGCAGACCCACTGGGAACTCGCGGGCCCTCGGGACAGGCTGAGCAGACTGGGGGAGGCAGAGCCTGGTGACAGACAAGAACTGTAAACACTAGGGCCACCAGACATGGCAGAGGTCACAGGAAGAGCCCCCGAGACCCGAGTCTGGCCCGTCCCGCTGCGGGTGTGGTGGGTACGGAGGACGCCTCTGACCTGGGCCTGCCCGCTGTCACCAGGCCCAGCTCTCCTTCAACACGGACACGCTCTGCTGACTGCCAGGGGCTGCTCAAGGACACGGCTGTGAGGACAGACGTCAGGCGGTGGCCGAGGCCCCAACCGTGTCCCTGGTGCCCACCCTGGCCTGTAGTGGGAGGTCCAGGACCAAGGGCCTCAGGACCCCTCTAGTCCACTGCTCGACCACCACCCTGCCCGCCGCCCCCGCGGCCGCCCTCCCCTGATCGTGCCAAAGGCTGGCCCGGCCCCGGGCTGCACCACCCTCACCCTGCTTTGCCTTAAAGCCCTGGGGTCTCTCCCAGCCCTCACCTCTGCCCTGTCCACTTCTACCACTCCCGGGACACCTGGGGTGACCCAGGCCACCGGAGGCCGCTGGCCCTTCCAGCCTGGCTCTCCGGACCGGCTTTCTTCTACACCAAAGTGGGCGGCAGCCAGCACAGGCGTGGCTGTGGGCAGGGCTGGGTTGGCCTCATCCCCGGGCCCCTATTTATTTCGCTTTAGGAAGAGGCTCCCTTGCCCTGTTTTTGTCAGGGAGGGCCCCACCGGAGGGAAGCCGGCGGTGTGGGCCAGGCAGCAGGAATGGAGAAGCTGGCCCCGTGGGCCAGGCGAGGGGCCGACCCCTCCCCACCCCTCCAACTGCCACTGCTCTCCCACCCGTTTGGTTCCCCGCCCACCCACCCCCGGGAGCCGGGCCTGTACATACGCACAGATGTTTGTTTTAAATAAAACAGAAAAGCTTCCGCGTGTGTGTGTGCCAGCTTGTTTCAGAGGCGCGGAGGGAGGCAGGCAGGCAGGCAGGCAGGCAGGCAGGCAGGCAGAGAGGATGAAGAAGCGTTTTTATTTTTAGTTCACATTGGTGGTTCATTCTTGAGCCCAGGACCTTGGGATGTACGTGGACCGTGCTCGGCTGGAGACGGTGGACCCAACTACTACTCCCCCAGGGCGTGCCCATGGCCTCTATCTTGAGGAAATGTTTGGAATATCCCCAGAGCACCAGGCACGGAGGGGGGCTCCTCCCCGCTGATCTTGCTGCCGCAGGGGGGAGACAGGCAGCTTTCATCGTGCTCCTCCCACCCACACAGCCTGAGCTCGCTGGACGGCGAGTGGACGGCGGCGTCAGGCAGGTCTTGAGGGTCTCACGGTGCCAGGGTCATCACCTGTTCACCCTGCCACCTTGTCCCAGCCCTGGGCTCGGGATCCCTGGTGGGTACGTGCTGCGCTGTCTCCCTCTCGTCCGGACCCTGGAGGCCCCAGCAGGAGGTGGTCTCCAGGCTGGGATGAGTCCCACAGGAGGGCGTTGTGGGAAGTGTCCCAGACAGGCCAGCACACCTGCTGAGGGCGAGGCCCAGGCGCTGGGAGGCTCAGGGTCGAGGAGCCGCTGTGCGCAAGGCTGGAGACAGGCGGCCTTGAAGAAGGTCCAGAACCGGCCAGGCAGAGGCCCCTTCGACGGCTCCAGGGGGCCCGGGGGACACAAAAGGCCCCTTGTGAGGGTGGGAGACGGACATGGGCGGGTGCTGCCACGTACAGGTCATGATGGGGCCCCGCGGGCTCAGGGTGATGGGCTGGGCAGGTGCGGTGTCCATTTGGGCCGCATCAGTTTGGGGTCCTCTGAGAAGTTCCCCGTGGCCACCTGGGAGGCAGCCGCACATGAGCGGGAGTGCCCGAGGGTCGGGACCTGCAAGGCAATGGCCACGTCACTGGGACGCCCCGTGACGCCAGGTGAGAACTGAGACCCCCCCTCAGTCTGGCGATCAGCTAAGTGGGGGCTGCCCCTTGGGACTGGGGCCCAAGAGGAAGCAGCCAGTGGTGTTCAGTGCAGCCTGGGAGACCAGCCCTGCCCCTGCCCAGGGATCTGAGCTAAGGGGCATAGCCGGTGAGGACTCGCAAGCAGAGGCCCAAACCCTGGCCACCTTGCACTTAGGAACCCAGGTGCTTGTGCGTCCCGGTGGAGCAGGGGGCGGGCGTGGCCCCCATGCCTCCCAAGGACCCAGGTTTGTGTCCTGTAAAGTAATAAATACACGCTTCCCCTCCTCTCTCTCCCTGCCTGCACCCTTCCTTCACAGAGGTGCGGGAGCCTTCAGAGCAGGTGCGGCGCTGTGAGGACGGCAGGGTCCTCGCCTGACTGGTCATCTGCAAAACTCCCCACAGTGCGTCCACTGTCTTGCTCCCCAAAGAAGGTGTGGCCTGGACCCCAGTTTCTGTGCCCCACGGCAGGACGGCAGTGCTGCTTCCTGGAAGCTCAGCGCCAGTGGGGACTGCTGGCCAGCATCCAGTCCTGCCCCCTTACCTAGGGCGAGCACAGGCCACCGCCCCACGGGCCTGGAGGACCTGGTGGTCAGGGCGCTGGGCACCCTGGCCAAGGACCCACGGCCGCCTGGGCTGCTGTGCTGCGGGGGCTCTGGACCCTGTCACCTGGGCCGGAGGGGCAGGGGCGGGTGGGCTGCAGTCTGCAGGGCTGGGCTCCCGAGTGCCAACTCTCCTCCTGAGCTTCCTGCTGCATTTCCGCCACTTTAAAAATAATCACTGTGCAGTCACAGGTTTAGAGCGTGACACCTCGCCATCCTGACTGTCGTCTTCAAACGGCTTTGTAACTGGTGCACCGCCACCTTCAGGGCCCCATGTGAGCGCCGCTGCCTCTGGGCCAGATCTCGTCACAGCCCGGGGCAAAGGGTCGCCGCCGCGGGGCGCTCAGCAGCCAGAGAACCTTCCTGGCTTCCCTTCAGAAAACAGCCTGACCTGAGAGCCCAAGCTGCGCAGGAGGTGGGCCCTGGGAAGGCGTTGGCGGCCGGACCCACCACCCTCCGGAACCATGTCCATTTTCACCATCCTCCTTCTGAACCCGGGGTCCTATGCACAGGGCGTCGGGTGGGGCGCTGTTGGGGGCCCGGCCCTCCTGAGGGGCTGCGGTGAGGGTGGGGAGCAGATCCCCCACGTGTTGGTGGAGGCGTGAGGGTTGCTGGGGGAGCCACAGCATGCACACGTCAGCCAGCAGATGCCCCTCACGCCCCAGCCTCTGCCGCCCTCCCTCCGCAGACGGCGGGGCCAGGGCCCAAGGAGGAAACGCTGGGGGGCGGGCTGCGGGGGCCAGTCAGCTGGGAGCCCCAGGCAGGGGCGGTGCACCCTGGGGCGCCACTTCCTGAACCCCCTTTTCTTCCAGCAGAGGAGAGCCTGGGGCAGGCGTCCTGGGGCTTCCTTGGCAAGTGAGGGGTCAGAACAGTCCTGCTGCGGGCCAGCAGGAGGCGCCAGAACCTGCCCAGCGTTCTCTTTCCTCGCTGCTCAGGCTTCCAGGCTTCGCGGCCCGACAGACCGGTGCGCCCACGGCTGGGGCAGTGGGCCGTGGCGGGGCGACCCCGCCCAGGCTGCTGGCCCTTTCCCTGCCCGGCGTGCACCCCAGGTCACACCCTGGCTGAGACCCTGACCTAGCCAGCTGCCCAGGTGACTCGGAGGGCGGGCCCCGGGCCGGGAGGCGGCGCCGGCACCGGGAGCCTTAAAAAGCCGCCGGCCGCCGGGCTGCACTCAGCTCCCACCATGGCCGAGACAGCCAAGCTCCAGCTGTTTGTCAAGGTGCTGGGCGGGTGGCTGGGAGGCATGGGGCGGGGGCGCTCTGTGGGGACAGGCTGGGTGGGGCCCCTTCCTGGTGGGCCCAGGCAGCCTTTCAGTGGGAGAGAGAGGGGGCAGCCTGGGGGAGAAGGGCAGTGAGCTGCCCCAACAGGGGTGGGGTGGCCTGCGATCGTCTCCCAGCTCAGCTCGGGGCCAGGCCTCCTAGAGAAGCGGCGGGCAAGGCCCAAGTGGGCCTGGGGCCAGCGCAGCAGGCGAGGCAGCCGGGCCAGGCAGCCCTCACACTCGCAGCCGGCCCGGGTCTGCGGCCCTGGGATGCAGGGGATTCTATGCGACCAGTTTGTGGGGGTGAATCACTCAGAAAATATCACCCTCGCCACCAGTCTTTGGGGCTGTCTGAAGACAAGGGTGGAGGGGCCGCCAGGCGCCCTGTGCCCGCGCCCAGGCTCTGGGCTCCCAGCAGCTCTGTGCCCCTGCTCGCCGCCTCCCAGGGACCGAGTTAAGAGCCCTTGCCGCCACTTGTGGAGGCTCCGCCTGCCACGTAGAAGCAGGGACCTGGCCTCGCTCCAGCCCCTCGGCAGTGGGAGGTGGGGTCCCACCCAGTCTCCTGGCAGGATTCCGGGGTCTGCTCCCTGGCCTGACCCTTCTCCTCCGCCCCAGGCCAGCGAGGATGGAGAGAGCGTGGGGCACTGCCCTTCCTGCCAGCGCCTCTTCATGATCCTGCTCCTCAAGGGCGTGCCTTTCACGCTCACCACCGTGGACACCCGCAGGTGAGCCCCCTCCGGAATGCTGGCCCCTGCCCTTCCGTCCAGCAATCCCCTGCCTGCCTCCTGCGCACAGGTCCCCGGATGTGCTGAAGGACTTCGCCCCTGGCTCCCAGCTGCCCATCCTGCTCTACGACGGTGACGCCAAGACGGACACGCTGCAGATCGAGGAGTTTTTGGAGGAGACACTGGGGCCCCCAGAGTAGGGCCGGGCGGGGCGCAGATGGGGCCCCCAGGACTAGCCGGTTGGGCGGCGGGGGGCGGGGCCGCGGCGCCAGGTCCTGACGTCCGTCCCCTGCGCCGGCGCAGATTCCCCAGCCTGGCCCCGCGCTACCGGGAGTCGAGCACGGCCGGCAACGACGTCTTTCACAAGTTCTCCGCCTTCATCAAGAACCCGGTGGCCGCGCAGGACAGCGGTGAGGCGGGGTCGGGAGCCCGGGTGGGTGGGGCCGGGGCGCCGAGCGAGGCTGGGGCCTCACCGCCGCCCCGCAGCTCTGCACGGGCTGCTGCTGCGCGCCCTCGCCAGGCTCGACGGCTACCTGCGCGCGCCCCTCGAGCACGAGCTGGCGCGCGAGCCGCAGCTGCGCGAGTCGCGCCGACGCTTCCTGGACGGAGACCAGCTCACCCTGTCCGACTGCGGCCTGCTGCCCAAGCTGCACATCGTGGACGTGAGCGCGGGCGGTGCGCGGGAGGGAGGCGCAGGCGCGCTCTCCAGGGAGACCCTGACCAGGCCCGCGCCCGCGCCCCCGCAGACCGTGTGCGCGCACTTCCGCCAGGCGCCCATCCCCTCGGAGCTGCGAGGCGTCCGCCGCTATCTGGGCAGCGCGCTGCAGGAGAAGGAGTTCAAGTACACGTGCCCGCACAGCGCCGAGATCCTGGGGGCCTACCGCGCCGCCGTGCGCCCCCGCTAGCCAGCGCCTCTGCCTCCGCCCTCCACCCCTGCCTGCTCACCTGAAACCCCATAAAGGAATCTCTGCCCCAAGTGAGCGTGTCCTGACATCCCAGGGACCAGAGCCCCACGATTCTGCCATCCCACACTCCCACCCAGATGACAGCCCCGAATGACTGAGTGCGGCCGGCGCGCGCGGCCCCTCCTCTCACGCGTCAGGGATGAAGGGACTGGATTGGGTTCCCAAACGAGTCAGGCCAGGGTGGGGCGGCAGGACCGTGGAGGACGTGGGGAGCAGCACCCAGCCTGGGCGCCTCCGGGATCCGGGCCAACGGGCGGGCCGGCCTACATTCCTACCTCCCCAGGCCGCCACCCCTCTCACCCAGGCCCTACTGTGCGCATTCTGTGGGGTGTGCTGGCCATGCCCCGCAGGGTGGGGTCTGCAGAATGGTGTGTGCCGGGTGGGGATGGAAACAGTCCTGGCCCTTGGGGCCCTGCCCTCTCAGCGCCTGGACTGGCCAGGCAGGGACAGCTGGTGGGAGGGGACAGCTGGGCGCCTCCTCCACCGGGGAGTGCAGCGCCTGGGAACCTATTTACTCCTGTGGCCCCATGCCCAGGTGGCAGGGAGGGGGAATGGGGTCCCAGTCCCTCACCCCATCAGCACCAGGAGCCATTCTGGCCAGAACCTCCACTGAGGAAGCTGTTTATTTGACAGGAGGGCAGGGTTGGCAGGCGGAGGTTGCGGGGTCTCAGGAGCTGTTCCTCCTCTCACAGCGGACTCCTGGCAGGGTGACACCTTTATTGTATCTTCAAGGGTCATCAAAGTCCACACCGCCGGCTGGTTTCTTACTGGGAGAGAAGCAGGGGTGACACTCTGGGGGTGTGGAGGGACGGGCAGGGGTCCAAGGAAGACTGAACCCTGGGCACAGGAGGGAGGGGCAGCTGGGCGGGCACCTCTTGAATCCGGGGTTGATGAGGGACTCTCCCGGGCACCGCCTCCTCACGCCAGGTCCAGGGCCCCCTCTCTGAGGATCTGGGTCTGGGGCAAACAGGATGTGGTTGGGGACTGAATCTAGCAGGAACCCAGGGTGACGATCTTCCATGCACAATCCTAGCCAGAGCCTTTCTCTAGTGGGTGAGGCTTGGTCCGGAGAAACTGAGTCCCAGAGGAAAGATCGTATCACCCGCCCTACCAGAGTGCAGGCCTCACCTGGTAAGAAGAGTTGAGGCCCCACCAGCCGGGGGCTCTTCCTGGGGCTGGCAGCTGTCTCCTCCACTGCTGCAGAAGGAAGTCAAGGATGGGGGCACGGGCAGGCAAACCGTCGTGAGGGTGCAGGAGGCCCACACCACCCTACCTGCCAGTCGCCTTTCCAAGGCGCACATGCTCTCTGCTAGGCCCAGTGTCAGTGCCTGCAACCTGGAGGCCGCCTCTGGGCCAGGCACCTTGGAGAGGTCAAAGGTCAGAGCTGAGGGGCCCCCTGAGAGGGTCAAGGATGCACTGTCCTCCTGCAGGGTCAGAGTCACAGCTTGTTGCTTGCAGGCGGCCCTGGGAAAGGATGGTGCTGAGCGCTGCGGCCAGCCCACCTCCCCCACCCCTCCTCCTGCTCAGGGGCTCACCTGAACCGGGAGCTGATGTCTTCAGCGGAACTCAGGCCAAATCGGGCTTTCTACAGGGCACAGGGGCTGGTCGCCTTAGAACCACTGGAGACACCCCGAACCTACCCGACCCAGAGCCGCCCGGGGCCCAGAACAGCGACAGAGCCGGGAAGGGGATGCAGACTCTCGGGGAATCCCAGACCCCTCCCCGTGCGCCCGGCAGCAGGCCCGCGGAGTCGGCACGGCCAGCCCCGCCCAGGCGACCCGTTACCCACGAGCGCCGCCAAGCTGCCCGGCGTGAAGCAGGTGCTCCAGAGCTCCGCCGCGTCGGTGACACTGCGGCGGGAGGGCTGTCAGGCGGGCCGGCCCGCAGGCACCGCCCCGCCCCGCCCCGCGGGCCCCGTCACTCACTAGACGTTGAAGCTGCCGCGGCCTCCGTCTCGGCTCCCCTCCCCATCGCAGTAGCACACGAAGCGCGGGGGCCCCGGGCCCGGCGGCAGCGTGCAGAGCGGCGGCGGCGGTGCCATGACCCTCGGCGGGCGGCGGACAGCTGCGGGCCGATGGCGCCTGCGCGGGAGGCCGCCTTCGGAGCCGGGAGGGGCGGGGCCTGCGCTGTGGGCGGGGCTTAGGGTCCGGGGCGGGTCTACAGACCCGGGAACCCGCGCGGGGCTCTCGGCGCCTGGGGGCGGAGCTTAGGGCGCGGGGCGGGGCTTAGTGGGCCGCCCCGGCGCGTGCGGACCGGGCGGGACCTGCGCTGCATGAGACCTGCGCGGGACTCCAGGTTTGGCCTAACGCGACGCGGGGCTGTCGTCCCGGTTCCCTGTTCGGATCTTACCCGCCCCTGCGCTCCCACTCATCCCTCCTTCCCGCACAATCCCAGTCCCGGGCCCAGCGGCCCTTAGGAGGCATCGTCCCACCCTTGCTGGTCCCAGCCGCTGCCAGCTGCATCTGCGTCCAGGACTCGCCCGCTCCTGTATTTTTCTCGTGGCTTTTAGGTGCAGACGCAGTTTCCGAACCACTAACAGTAACAGGTCAACGTAGACAAATGGATGAAGTATGCAGCCAGCGGGAAGGGCTGCCGTACCACATCACCTACCCACAGCACTCTCCAGCACCCAGCTACCTCCAGGGGCCCTCTGCCTCCAGGACACCCAGGAAATAGACAAGGGTTCTGATCTCCCAGAACTCGTGAAGCCTGACAGGAGAGACACTATACGAATGGGAGCAGGGCGGGGCTCCAGGTGAAGCCCTGGGCCCCCACAGGGGTTCTGCCCCAGGCTCCCAGGAGGCCAGGTGGCCCTGGGGGGAATACAGCCCAGCATGCCTGTGGCATACTTTGGGCCCGCCTTTCTCCTGTCCGCAGCCCTCTGTCCACAGCCTTTTGCCCCTTTAGGTCTCCTCCAAAGCAGCCTTCACTGGGCGGCCCTCCCTGACCCTGTTATTAAAAATTCCAACATCCCGCCTGATCTCACATCCTCTCTCCTGTGTCCCACACTGGTCACAGCATGAAGTGCGCTGTTGCAGCGACCGGTCCTGTCTGTTCACCTCGGCGCGATCCGCCGGGAGGTGGGCTCCAGGCAATAGAACAGGACTGAGGTCAGCTCTCAATCGCCACAGCCCATGGAGGCACCAGGGGCAAGGGCCGAGACTGCCCACCGTGTGGGCGCTGCCATGTGGCCCCTCCACTGAGCCTGCCCAGGAGAATACCCAGTGGCTGGACCAGCATCATGCGGCCCCTGTGCTGGGGCCGTTGCCTGTGAAGTCAGGTCCCCGAACCTCGGAGGGGACATGGTGCCTGCTGGCTGTCCTAAGCCCTGAAGTTACGGGAAATGTGTTTTCCAACAGGAGAGGTGCAGGCAGGAAAGAAGGCAAGTAGGCCCAAGGGGCCATGGAAGGCAGCCTGTTCCTCTCTGTCCAGATCCTTCCTGGGGACCTGGAGGCATGTCAGTGGGGTGGGGACCAGAGCCCCGGAGACTTCGCCCGTCTTCTTCCCACTCTGCCACAGACCCCCGCTGCAGCTGCCGCCATATCCCCTTCTGCCCCTTCTCTTGGTCCACTGGAAGCTGGTGGCCTGGTGACTGATGGCCCCTCAGATAGGGACTCAGGGATGCCCCTCAAAGGTGGAATGGTGGGATGTGGGAGGAGTACGCTATTGGGACCCCCAGGCAGGCCGGTGCTGTGCTCATGTGTGGAGGGGTGGGGGTCCTTCCTGACACCGGCCAACCCAGGGAGGTGTCCAGTCAAGGGGTCAGCGCCCATGGACAGGGTCAGCACCCTCTACCCATGTGCAGACAGTTTTAAAGAACAGGGACATTGGCCCTGGTGGCCAGAGGGTCAGTTCACTGCAGTGCAGGCCCCGTACATCCCAAGGTCCCCAGTTCAAAGCCCAGGGGGGACCACCGAGATGAACAAGTGAACCTGAATGAGAGTGCATCCTGCTCCCTCCTCCCCCGCTGCTGGCCAGTGCTGCTGCACCTCTTTAAGGAAAAACAAAGGACCTCATGTTACAGATGCAGGCCGAGGGCAGTTTGGGGCAGTGGGTGCAGGGTTGGGGTTCAGTGGCCCTTCCGGCTGTGGTTTGACAGGACCCCAAGGCCTCGGGAGTGTACAGGCTGGCTGGGGGATGCCCGGCCCAGGCCACCGGTCCCCTCCCCCCAGAGAGGACAGACTCAGTTGCTTCCAGACTGTTTATTTATACTGAGGGAGGCGGGCGTGGAGAGAGGCAGGGTGCGGTGTGAACGGGCAGCCACCAGCTGGCCGGGCTCCACTCCTGGGCAGGAACCTGACAGCCAATGGGCAGGCGTGGGTGGGTGGTGTCCTCCTGCCTCAGGGGGCCACTCCGCCCCTGTCCACCAGCCGGCATCTGGGCCCTGCTGGCCTGGCACCACCCCAGCCCAGTTCCCAGAACGGGGACCCAGCGGGGCTCTGACCACAGGCAGCAGGGCCGTCCGGCCCCCACACCACTCACCTAGGCCTAGCTGGTGCACTGGTCTGCGAGGGAGAGAGCAGAGAGAGGCCTGAGGCCCTGCCAGACCCCAGCCCAGCCCCAGCCCCCTCCGGCACCTCAGCTCCCCTCCCCACCCAGAGGGCTGCTGGGCACTTCTGCCCTGAGTCTGGGGCCCTGTGGTGGCTCTGGGCCTGGCCCACAGACTGGGGTCTAAGTGCTGAGCCAGTGCGGAGTCAGGGAGTGCTCACCTGACTTGGGCAGCAGGGCGCCCTGGCTGGGGTTCAGGCCCACTTGGGGTGCCAGCTGCTGCATCTTTTGGGCGCCTTCAGGAAACAGCTCTGGAGCGCGGGCTGAGGGCGGGGAGGGCCAGTGAGCAGAGGGGCAGGGAGGGCAGGGGGAGGGCAGGGAGGGCCGGACCCCGTCCCCACAGACCAGAGCCAGTGAACAGTCCATGCCCCGGGCAGCTCTCTGCGCCAACCCAGGCCCAGCCCCAGAGAGCCAGAGCCAGCAGTAGGGGTGGGGTGGGCGCCCTGTCAGGGCCGCTGTCCCTTCAGACTGACCACCCACCATAGAGCTGCAGCCAGACGTTCTTCACTCCCCCTCTCTGGGTCTCCAGGTACATCACTGCGAAGTGCTTGTAGTCGGTCACCGCCACCCGGATGTCCGTCTGGCCCATGGCTGCGGACCGAGAGCTGGCTTGAGTCCAGCGTCCCCAGCCCAGGATGCCCGCCGCCCCGGGACGCCCCAGCCCAGATGTCCAGCCAGCAGCCAGCCCGCCTGGAGCCCCGTGCTCCGGCCTCACCCTCGTTGCTGAACTGCCCGGCCACGGCACCCTTGTTGAAGGTCATGTCCACCTTCTGACACCCACCGTCGGGCCTGGGAGGAGGAAGCGCGGCACCGAGCTGTGGGGCTGCCCCGTGGGCCCACGCAGAGCCACCCGCCCCAGGCCGCCCTCCCGGCCGCGCCTGGAGGTGAACCCGCTTTAGGAAGCCTGGCAGGTGCAGACACAGGCACACAGGGCACGAACGAGGCCAGGAGTCTCAGACGCAAGGACAGGCTCGGACCGCAGGACGCCGCTGCGTCTGTGACCCTGAGGCTGCGCCCCTGGGACCTGGGCCTGCCGCCCGGGGCTCCCCTGGCTCCCAGCAGCCGGGCTCGCGGGGCCGCTCACGTGGGGTAGCCGAACTTGAGGGCCAGGTTGCCGTTGGCCGCGGGGGTCACCAACACCGTGGGCATCTTCATGTCGTCCTTGGCATCCTGGAAGCCCTGGTCATCTGAGGCCATCCCGACAATGTACCAGACGCCCTGGAACTGCGAGGCAGCAGGGGGCAGGGCGCAGCCTTAGCCACGGCAGCCCCGACCGGATCTGCAGCCGGCGCGGAGGGCGGAGCCCCCGGGGGCCGCCGTCCTCCCCGGGCCCCCTGTCGGAGGGGCAGGTGGCAGGAGCAGGGGGCGGCGGGGAGGGTCATCTGCAAGGCGGGGTCGGGGGACAACCGGGCGCACCTGGCTGGCGTCGAAGTTGTCCTGGATGGGGACCTCGGCCCGGCCGGTGGACGCCCGGAGCAGGGCGAGGAGCGTCACGGTCAGCAGAGCCTGCAGCATCGTGGAGGGTGGTGCCCGAGACAGCAGGAGAGCGGGGGTGGCCTTGCACACGCGGCCTTTATGCCCCCCAGATGCCCTGGGGCGCGGGCCTGGACACAGCTCACTGCCGAGTCCTCCGATCAGGTTGCACCCCACGGCCGCCTGGCCTCATGCCCTGCCCTCCCCGGATGGCCGGCAGCGAGGGGAGGCGGCCCTGGCAGGGCCGTGGTGCCCCGGACCCCTCCTCCAGGAAGGGTTCCAGCGCCTCCCCTCGCCTGAGAGCCTCACACCCTTGGTGCCCAGGTCCCACTGTGAGCCAGGGGTCCAGGACGGGTCCGAGAATGGCCACTGGGAAGGAGATCTGGGAACTCCGGGAAGTGAGGGGCAGGCTGGGTGGGAGACCCGAGCCGGGGACGTGGGGTGGGCTCAGCTGCCGGGGCCCTGGCTGGGGGACACTCAGGTAGCCAGAGAGGGTGTGAGGGTGGCCTGTCTCCAGCCTGCTGTCATGCGTCCCCATCTGGGGGGGCAACTTCCTCTGAGTCTCCTGAAGCTTATCTCTGCCCCGTCCCAGAGCCTTAAACCTGTACCTTCCAAGGCCCAGAATGCAAAGCTCCTCCTGCCCCAGGGCAGGGCGGCCAGGACCTGCCCAAGAGATTAGGGGCTACTGGGCAGCAGCCCCAAACTGGCCCAGCAGCAGCCGCAACGGGGATGTGGCTGGAGGGGCCTGCTGTCCTCCCAAGCACTCCCCAGACTTGAGCTGACCCCTGCCTGCTTCCTGACATTTTGCAGTGGAAGAGGGGAAACTGAGGCACAAGCGTGTGGTGGGGAGTAGCCTGGACCCAGGCAGGGGTGATTCGAGGACAGACAGATAGGAGCCGGGTTGACTGCTTCTGACTTTATTACTCAGAGAAGAGGTGGAGCTGGTGGGCAGAGGCAGGGCTCGGGCTGTGGGCTGCAGGCTGCGGGCTGGGGTCTTGGAGAAAAGAGCAGGACAAGCCAGGTCTGAGGGCCATGGTCACCTGTCCAGGAGAGCAGGGTCTGTGGGGGGCAGGCAGCACCATCCCTCCCAGCCCCCCAGTCCCACGCTTCTTCCAGCTCCAGGCCTAAACCCGGTGAGGTCTCAGCCAACAGCCTCCCACCATCCTTCACCCTCCCCTTCTCCCTCCTCC
>RJWH01009470.1:0-22445 GCA_004363575.1 Solenodon paradoxus | reverse complement strand
TATATCAGTCATCACTTTAAATAGCATTAGTAAAAATGCACCAATTAAATGACAGCACTTGTCAGAATGGATCAGAACAAAATTCAAGCATATGTTTTCTACAAGAAAAAATATAAATGCATATGGAGAAAGATGAACAATGCTACCACATATGAGAAGAAAGCAGAATTGTCTTTTAATTTCAGAGAGAGCTGACTTCAGAACAAGGAAAGATGTCAGCGATAACGAAGGGCATTATGTTTTGACAAATTGGTAAATACTCCAAGAAGACATAGCAATCCTTAACATGCTTGTATCCAACAATAGAGCATCAAAATTATGACATTACCTTGTAGGTAATCTACAAGGAGAAATACATGAATCCACTATTTTGTTAACAATTTCAGCACCATTCTGAGGTGGTCAGATCCAGCAGGCATAAAATCAATAAGGACAAAGTTGAACTCAATTTTATCAGTCAACTGGATATTATGGTCATCTATAGATTGCTTCATCCAACAAAAATACACATTATTCTCAATCTTAGATGGAGGATTCACCAAGATAGGCCATATTCTGGGCTATAAAGCACACTTTAACAAATTTAAAAGACATCAGCCAGTATTGAATCTCAGACTACAGTAACATTAAACTAGAAATTCATATCAGAAAGATAGCTGAAAAGTCCCCACATATTTGGAAATTAGACAGCACATTTTTTAGTGAAACTAAAAATTCAACTTATCAAAATTTATGGGTTGAAATGAAAGCAATGCTTAGAGGGCAAGTTCTGTTATTGAATGCATATATTATTGAAAAAAGGTCTAAATCAGTAAAAGCTTCTACCCTAAGAAACTAAGTAAATACGAAGTAAGCAGGAGAAAAGAAATAATAAAAATTAAAGCAGAAATCAATGAAATTTAAAACAGGAACTCAGTGGAGTAGATCATTGAAACCAAAACTGCTTATTTGAAATTATCAGAAAAACACTATCTCTAGTTAGACTAAGAAAAAAAGAGGACACAAATTACTTATGGCAGTAATGAAAGAGCCATCACTACAGATCATTGCAAATTTAATGGACATTAAAAGGATAATAATCTGTGAACAACTCTGACCAAACTGTAAGTTAGATATCCTAGATAAAATGGAGCAATTTCTTGAAAGACACAATCAACCAAAACCCACAAAAAAAACACAATATGTTTAGGACTCATGTATTCATCAATAATTACCTTCTAAAAGTAAAAACACCAGGCCCAGATATATTCACAGGGGAACTTTATCATTTAAAAAGGAAATGATACCAATTCTCTAAATCTCTTTAAGAAATAAAAAAGAAGAAATACTTCCTAATTCATTCTGAAGTCAGTATTAATCCAATGCCAAAACCAAAGATGTTACAAGAATATAAAACTAGACCTTATCTTACCAGCATAGTTACAGAACTCCTTAACAAATTTAGCAAATCAAATTCACAGTGTATAAAAAGAATCATAGACCATGACCAAGTAAATTTTATCTCAGATATGTAAGGCTGGTTCACATTAAAAAAAAAATATTGTGACATCAACAGAAGAAAATATAACACGATCTGATCAGTAGATGGAGAAATAAAAGCATTTTACAAAATCTGTCTATTCAGGAAAAAAAAGCTCAGTGAACAAAGAATGGAATTATACAAAACTTCCAAGGTAACATCATTTTTAATGATAGGAAAATCAAAACTTGATAGGATTAAACAAAACAAGGCTAGGATGTCCCCTCCCACCACTGGTTTTCAACATTGAATGAGAAATTCTAGCTAATGTAGTAATACATGAAAAGGAATTAAAATTTCTATAGACTGAGTAAAAAGAACTAGTCTTTGTTCACAGATGACATGATCATCTGAGTAGAACATCTAATAAAATAATTGATTTTAAAAAAAGAAACTCCTGGAACTAGTAAACTATTATAGCAAACTTGCAGGATATAAGGTTAATATACAAAAGTCAGTTTTCCAATATGCAATCAATGAACCAAATGAAACTTGAAATTACATGGGTATAAATCAAACAAAATATTTACAAGATCTATATGAGCAAAAGGATAAAACTCTACTGAAATACATCAAAGAATTAAATAAATGGAGTTATATTCCGTGTTTGTGTTGGAACGATATAGTCAAGGTGTCAGTTTTTCCCCACTTGATCCTTGAGATTTAGTGTAACCGCAACCAAAATACCAACATTTTGTGGAAATTGACAGACTGACTCAAAGTTCATAAGGAAAGAGAAAAGACCCACAGTAACCAATCTACTAATAAAAGAGAACAAGAAATTTGGAAGATTGATGTCACCCAACTTAAGACTTAGTAGAAATATACTGCTATCCAGAAATATCCAGGACGTACTGCTGTATTAAACCTCAACCAATGGAAAGCAAACCAATTTAAAAATAGTCCAAAGAGCTGAAACTCATCAAAAAATACATACAAATAGTCAAGAAACATATAAAATATTTCACATCTTATGTTATCAGAGAAATAGAAATTAAAACAGCAGTAAGATGCTATATACCTTAGAATGATGGAATCCAGAACATAGCACTAAAAGCTGGTGAATATATGATAAATAGGAATGCATTTGTAGGAAAGATTGTTGATAGCATAGAAAAATGACACTGCTACTTTGGACAGTTCAACATTTGACAGTATGTTACAACTGAACAGTCTTACCATAAGATCCAAAAACACATACTTCTTGTTATTTACCCAATGGAATCGAAACAATATCCACACAAAATCCTGCACACAAATGTTTGTGGTAGTTTTATTCATAATTGCCAAAATTGGAAGTAACCCTTCCTTAGGTAGGTGAGTGGATAGACTTTGGTACATTCAAACGGAAGACTGTTATTCAGTACTAAAAAGAAATGAGATATCAACTCATGAAAAGACATGGAAGAACCTTAAATATGTATATTATTAGGTAAAAGATACCAGTGTCAAAAGGCTACATACTTTTTCGCTCCACTTATTTTGAATGGATCATAACTGTGAGATACAAAAAAAAAATCAGTGTTTCTCAGGAGTTGGGGAGAAAGATATGAGCAGGTGGACCACAGAGGATTTTTAGCGTATTGAATCTCCTCAGTATAATATTAAAATAGCGATGCATGTTATCAAATTTTTGTTCAAGCTTAAAGGGTATGCAGCACCACGAGTGATTCCTAATGTAAATAATGGATATTGGATTATAATGTGTCATAGGTTCATTAATTATAACAAATGTGCTATTGTGGTAGGGGATGTCAATAATGGAGGAGACTGCAGGAGGTATATGGAAAATTTCTACCTCCTGATCAATTTTTTTGTGAATTTAAAATTGCTCTAAAGATAAATCTGCTACAGAATAGGATTTGCCTAGCACGTTACTTCTCTAATATATTTTACAGATACTGCCATTCCAAATTTTCTTAAGTAAATAGTAATTTCCCCTACTAGAACTCGTTTCGTGTGTGAAGTGTTATGTGATGTGCCATCTATGTATTTTTTCTTAGTTTTTCTTTCTATATTTCTTTTCATATCTATACTTCTACAGTGGAGATCATTTTAATTTAGTTTGCTTTTTCTCAGTTCATGTATACTTTAGGCTTTCATTCTTTCAAAAGTATTTTTTCTATTTTACTTGTAATTATTAAAAATACAAAATTAAACTTTTATAGATATTATAAACCAAGATAATATAGTTATGTTTTTAAGTTGACTTGTTTTCTGGCTGGAAATATAAATGTAGGAAAATATATTTTGTATCGTTGTTGAAAAGTATAGTAAGAAGTACCTATGAACATATATTTATTGATATTTTATTATTACATTTACTTTCCTTTCATAGTATTGCAGTCACCATTGAGATTATCCAGAACTGATTTTCTATTTGCTGTTCCATTATATACTCTGAGTCTTGAAAAAGAGGTCATAAAAACTGAGGTATGTATAGGGAATTGATGCAGTTCACAACTATTTTTGATTGTGGTTTTAAGTTTATTGAGTTCATTATTCTGAATTATGTACTGTAAAAATACTTTTATTTATAGAGAACATATTTATACTATTTCTCAGAACATAAAAACATAAAACTATGCATATATTTAATAGGATTATTAAAAATATTTTAAATATAATTCATTTATCCCTTATCCTTATAAAAAAGGAAGTTATGATCAAATCAATGACATATGTTCCACATAGTTAAAAGTGTGGTGAGAGGCAATAATAAAAATTTTAAAGCTCCAGATTTATAATAAAGAAATCTATGAGTTTCCTGGTTTTCTTGTAAATCCATCTAGAAAGAAAAAAGAAAGATGTGTATAAGAAAGAAACCCACAGGACACAAGATGATGGCTGCCAGGGGTGTGGTAGGGGGAGGGAACAAGATGGTGGTAAAGACACTAGAACTCTGGTGGTGGGTATGGTGTGTGATACCCATAGACTGAGAGGCAAGTTCAACATCTCAAAATGAGCGTGGTTTTCTAAGTAAAGAAATAATAATAAAATTATTACATTATAAAAGCAACAACAAAAGGAAGCTCATGAAGACTGTCAAAATTTGTATTTGTATTGTCTCTTTTTTGTCCTACATGTACATTGCTTTTCTTGCAATTAATTTTGAACCTTTATAATTTGAAGAGAAATTACATGGAAAATGTATATTATTGTATCCACAAAATAATAGCAAGTGCTGTATGAAATTTTAGTTAGAGAATTATACTCTGTTCTGAAAATATGTTTCAAGTGTAAAAAGTCAAGTAAGAGTTTTAACCAATCTTCAGGGTTGTGAAAAAACATACATAGGGTAGTGAAAGGTACCTTTAGTGAACTGAATTGGCTGGAATTCCAGAGCAAGGCAGTCCCTTCATAGATGTGAGATTATTTTATGTATCATTGAAATTTTATTCGACTGATGTAATAAAAGATGATCTAGACAACAAAGAACTTCTCCTAAATGACAGAGGAGTCAGTTTGACTCCAAAGGGAAGGCATTGTGACTCTAATACAGTAAGTATATTTGGCGTGAATACATTTATATAGTCATAATAAAATATGTATTACAGAGAAGTCTTAATATGTTTTCAGAGAATAATTAAAATGTCATCATATGTATCATATGTAAAATAATATGTGTATGATATGTACAATGTGTATTTGAAGGTTAAATTGACAGTAAGGTTTGGGAATGGTGGAAGAAAGAGGATTGAAAATTTTTTTACATAAAGGGTAATTAAAGGGAGTTGTCTAAAGTTAATAGAAAAAGAACTAGAGATATAAATATATTGCTTAAAGTTACCAGTGACTAATGGCAGAATTAAAATACCATAAATATAAAACTGGGATGTTGACAGAGTAGTGGATGTAATGTAAATGAGCTAAATCCTCATCTTTAATAATGGACAGCCAAGAGACAATATCTGAATCTGATATATCATGAAATTGTCATATAGTAGTCAGAATAATGGTTGGCCCCTCCAGTTGTTGAGTTCCTATCTCCAGAATTTACTTTGCTGATTTGTAATGTGATGAAGATTAACGACCCTGAGCAAGGGAGATTATCCTAGATTATCTAATGACATAGGTGGTTAGAAATAGGGAATGTTTCCTGATTATGGTTAGAAGAAAATGTGATGACAAAATGATGAAAGAGATGCAGAGTTCCTGGATTTGAAGGTAATGGAAGAAGGCCACCAGCCATTGTGTCTGACTTCTAGAAACTGGGAAAGGTAAGGAAACAGATTCTACCCTAGAGCCCCCACAAATGACCAGGGTTCCTTCTGACACCTTGATTTTAGTTCAGCGATATGCATGTTGAACTTCTACAAGATTATAATAAAATAAATTTGTGTTTTTTTAAACCACTAACTTTGTGATAATTTGTTAGGGCAGCAATAAAATCCCTAAAGTAAGCTGTATCAGCATCACATTTAGAATAGGGTCACTAACTATTAGAGAAAATCCAAAGCAAAACTGGCTAAAATTGGTTGCTTCTGGGAAGCAGAATTGTTGAGGAGGAGTAATTGAGTGGGGCACCTATTTTTATAAGTGTTTTTGAATTATTTATGTCAGTAATGTAAAAATGTAATTTTTTAAAAATGATAAAGAAAATATCGCAATATTAAGCATAATCAAAATAAGCAATGCTTTTCTATGAATATTTGTAGCACTATTCCTAGGAAATTATTCTAGAGATCTTATACTGTCTCCTCAATTTCAGAATGAGAAAAATAAGGCATTCCAATAACTATCATGACTGCTTTTGGTATTAAAAGATGCTTTTTTAATTTTTTTACAGTATGACTAGCTTTTTTTATAGAATACAAATATTTTGACTAAAAATACTTAAGTTACTTAAGTTTTTGGAGACATTGGGACTAAGAGTGACTCACTTTTTAATCCTAAATATTTTAAATCAGTGTTTTAGAAAGAAATGAGATTATGGTATGGTGCCGTTTCTATACTCAAATTTTTAAAGAGCAATTTAAAAAATTATTTAATTTAAAATTTATTTTAGTTGATGTATCATTAGTTTGCAATACCATTTAAATTTCCAGGACAGTAGATTCACATCTCAGCGTGCATTTCACACCGCCATATCCACCCCCAGAGTTCTAGTGACAGTCACCACTATCAATTTGACCCCTTTACCTCAAGGTTTATGTCCACTTCCTCTTCCCGACCTCTTAAACCACTATGATTTTATAGTTTAAGAGTATTTTTGTGTGTTCCTTTAGATTATTCCCTTTTTTTCTTTATATTCCAGATTTGAGTGAAATTATTTGGTTTTTTCTTTTCTCTGACTTCTTTCATTTTCTTTTTTTAAAGGAAGGGTGCAGGCAGAAATGAAGGTGAGCAGGCAGGCAAACAGGAGAGAGAGGAGGAAGAACTTTATCTATTTTTATTTTGTTGTAAATCTTGGCTGTTCTCTCCCGCCCCCCACCCACCCCCAGCCAGGATGTGAACCTCAAGTCCTTGGGATATATGTGGACTGCGCTTTGACCAGAGGCAGTTGACCAAACCACTGCTCCACTAGGGCGCACCAATCTGACTTATTTCCATAGTTTATGCACCTCAAGTTCCATCCAAATTGTAGCAGATAGCAGGAGTTAATATCTTTATAAATGGCAGTGTGGAGATTTTTCAAAAAATTAAAAATATTAATATCAAAGATTCAGCTAATTCTTTTCTAGGTATTTATCCAAACAGTATGAAACCACTAATTTGAAAAAATATATACACCCCGATTATATTAATTGCAGCACAAATCACAATAGCCAAAATATGGAAACAGCCTGAGTACCCACCAAAAGATGACTGGATTAAGAAGATATAGTATATATACTCATCTATAAAAACAGGAAGAGTAACATTAACAAAAAACCTGGTTGAAGGTTTTGTCAGTATCTTGCACTGAAAAGTGTCTGCAGACAAATATTCTCATAGCTCCCAGATTCACTGAAACATTGCAAAGACAGAACAGTTTCTGTATCTTCACACAAATTTTCCTAATGTTAATACCATGTATGGTCATATAACATTTTTTCAAAACTAAGAAACTGATGGTACAATATTATTAACTAAACCATAGACTATTCATATTTCATTAGTTTTTCACTAATATCCTTTAACTATCAGGGTATAATCTCAGATATTACATTTATTCTCCTCTGATATGTGCCAAACTCTCCATCTTAATTTTCTATGACCTTAATTTTAAAGAATATTGGTTTGGCATATTTTTCAGAATGTTCTTTACTTTGGGTTTATCTGATGTTCTCCACCTGATTTCTTATTTTTCAAGGAGGTGAAATGTTGTCTTTGTTACATCATGTTATGGAAGTATATAATATCAGTATGACTTATCACTGTTAATATCTGTATACTCTATGTGTCTATATATTTTTCTTTTCCACACTCTTTACTTGGGTAGGTAGTTGTCAGTTTTGGCTCATACCCAACAGGCAAGCAGTCCACCTCCTTTCTGTAGGTTGTATTAACAATATTATTTGGAATTTTTCTATAAGAAGGATTATTCCTTCCCACCATTTATATTATTACTTAATATGTCATCATGAATTCATGTATATTTATTTTATACTTTCAGTTGTAATCCAATATTACATTTTTATTTTGTTGTTAAAATTGTTCCAGCTTAGGTCATTAGGAGCCCCTTTAGACTAGCCCTTTGAAATACTCCCATCATCATGATTTATAAGCATTCTTTTACTTTCTGTCACTATGAAATGGTCCTGGTTCATCTTTTATTTTATTTGTTCCTGTTCTAGAATCAACATTTCCTCCAAGTAACACTCATTTTGGTGTGCTGGCTACTACTGGGGTGTCATATGTTATAGGTTCTTTGAGAAAATAGAGTCAGAAAATATTTGGATGTATACTAGGTCATAAATACACATACGTTGGTAATTATCACTATGTATCTATCTGAGTTCAAACTGATATCTCTGACTCTAACCCAGAACCACAAGGTGTGTCAGTCTTTTTCCCTTGTTCATTTTTAACACCTTTCTCTTAGAATGAGAAAAATCTGACTCATTTAAAATTTATTTTCTTACGTTTTGGCCTTAGTATACAGGTAAAGAAGTTTTAGAATTTTTAGCTTGCAGTCTATTAGAATTGCTGGCACATTTACCAAGTAGTATACAGTGATTGTAAAGAGCATCTTTTTGTCTGTAGCTTTATAGATTCCAGTCAAAACATAGTTTTCCTGATTTACTTAGGCCACTCCTGCCTACTCCCATTAACTTCATACATTTGTAATACAGTTTGTCATCATATACCATCCATCCTGGGATCCTCAATATGTGATTGATTGTTTTGAAATTACATACATTCAAGCTCACCTACTAGTTTTATGGATGGGGAAAAATGTATAAAATAATTTATCTTCCACTTCAGTACTGTACAGAACTACAGAATGTTTTATCATGCTAAAAATCTTCTATCTTCTTTGTAACCCATTTATAGTCAACTCCTCTTTCCACAAATACTTGGAAACCACTTTTCCAATCCACATATTTTGCATTTCCAGAATATCAGTCAGTTTGACTATTTAATATGCAACTATTTAGATCTGATATCTTCCACTTCACAAACTATATTTAATATTAACTTATATTTTTGCATGAATTAGTAGTTATTTTATTATTGGATTTTATTTTAGTCTATGGCTGTACTACAGTTTATTCATTAGTTGAGGGAAATCTTGTTTGTTTTATCTTCCAGTGTTTGGTGATTTTGAACAAATCTATTATAAAATTCCCATACAGAGTTTGATGTGAACATAAATTTTCAGTTCATTTAGGTAAATACTTAAGAGTGAGATTACTAGGTGACATGATGGGTATAGGTTTAATGTTACAAGAAGTTGCCAATCTGTCTTCAAAGTGACTGTGTCTTTTGACATTCTCATCATCCATGAAGGAAGATTCTTGTTAATCTGCATTCTTGCCAGCTATCATAGCTATTTTGATATTTTAATTTTGCCTCCATCTATATCCTGTGTGTAATTTTCATAGTTATTAATCGGCTATGAACATAGTTTGCATATACCTTTGTTTGCCTAAGATTATTTTAAAAATAATCTATCTCTGATTA
The DNA here is from genome assembly GCA_004363575.1 of Solenodon paradoxus. NCBI lineage: Eukaryota > Metazoa > Chordata > Mammalia > Eulipotyphla > Solenodontidae > Solenodon > Solenodon paradoxus. The sequence continues at coordinate 12,817 of RJWH01009470.1, read as the reverse complement.
TCGGTTTTCTTGGGCTTAGTGCATAGGCTCATCAAGGAGCTATGGTAATGCACACTAATATTTTGTATTGCATATTACACTTTTTATAAATTTGTTCTTTTTATGTGTGTCTGAGCAGGATCTAGTATTTCATAATACTTCAAAACGTGTTGTGAGATGGATTTTGGATATTAGTAACACTGGCCAACTTTTTAACGATGGCATATTCAAGTTTAGCGTACTGGATGGGATTATGAAACCAGATGAAGAATGTACTATTCAGATAAGTTTCTGTCCAAGTAAGTATTTTTCCCTATGTCTGCTGTTGATGTTTTAATTTATCCTTCAATTATTATTTTATTTTATCATGTTTATGAAAATTTAATTGTTATATGTTATTAAAGTCTTTAAGAAATTTCTCACTAGAATTTTGCAATAGCCCTTCCCCAAAATGGCTTCTAATCATGCTTACCTTCTGATATTCGTGCTGTGGTAGAATCCCTTCCCTCCACAACCAGGGCTGATAGATGACCATAGGATATTATGGATATGATGATGTGTGACTTCAATGTTAGTTAGAAAAGACATTGCAACAGCTGACTTGTACTCTTGGATTGCTTGCTTTGGGGAAGCTGGCAAGCGTGTCTGTTTATTTTTTCACTCTTTCTCTGGTGATTTTTTATTACAACTTTTTTGCACTTTTTTGTAATCAGTATGACAAATTTCTCTCATTAAAGATCTATTACAAAAATTTTTGGCAGTTCTTTTGCATTAACTTTAAGTGAACTGTAGAGTATTTTCTTCCATTTCTAGAAAATAGCATATAATTGAATTTTTCCCTTCAAAGAGTAGCATGTTTTTCTGGTAATTAAAGTTTTATTTTATATGCATTGTTACTGTGAATGAGATCTCGTTCCATTGTTCTTTTACATTAGCCACTGCTGTGTAAAGGAATATATTTATAGTTTATCTGGCACTTGCTCCTGTACTGAACTTCTCTGGTCATATCTCGAAGTTTTTCAAATATTACTGTACATTGTTTCCTGAGAAAATAGTTGATAATCTATAATAATAATAGTTAATAAACTTTCTTTTTTTCATTTATCATATTTGTGTCTTTTCATTTCCTCTTCCTTTCCTCCTCCTTATTCTTCTGAATCTGTTAATACAATGTTGCTACATTACATGTACATTGTAATTATATACAATTGTTATTGAAATCCATCTGAATTTGTTGCTACGGTGTCAGCTTGTTAAAATTTTCTTGATTTTCTTTGTATATTTGGACGTTATGAAAAGTTTATATCTAATTTATCTTTTATAAATATACATTTAAAATGATGATCTATAAAATGCTTTTTGCTTGAATGCTGTTTGTTGCATTGCCAATTTGTTTTCGTTTTTTTTGCCTTTGACAGATCACTTTGTTTTCAGAATGTCTTTTAAATATAGGATAATTGTAAACCAAAGGGCCTTGCTTTTCTTATACAGCACTGAAATGTCATTGTTTAGAAGGAGAATTTAACTTAATTGTATTTTATGTTATTTTACATTTGTTTATTTTCATTTAACTTTATTTCATACTTAATTTCTTTTTTCTTACCTTGCGTATTGATCAAGCTTTTGTTTTCCATACTATATATCTTTTCTATATAGTATATGTGGTTATCTTTAAACCTTTAAAAGCACCTATTTCAAGATAAAATTTCCTGTCAGTCCTATGATGAAACAGTATCAATAAACATAGCTATGGACAAATAAAAATTGTACTATGAGTTTCTGCTCTTAGTATCTCAGGAATTTGCTGAAATAATTTGGATTTCTATTTCCAGTTATTGTGTTTTATGAAATATTGTGCATCATTGCATTCCTCCCACTTTTCGATCAGTGGTCTGGAGACATCTTCATCTCTAGGGCATTTAGGTAGCGTGAGGCAAGGCTCTAGCAGATTGGATCCCATGTTGCCTTTCTTCACCATCAAACCTCTGGTTGGAGGGCAGAATCTCTGGGGATTGGGAACTGAGTTACCGTGTCCATGTTAGTTTAAACAGGGCAGGGTTGTATATACTCATCATCACATTTATTTTCTTCTAGCCTAGAAAATGTTTCCTTTTCCTGGTTCTTGTAGTACTGAATACAGACAGCCTTTATAACTTTTCCTTCGTAGTTATTTCCAAATCAAGTACATTTTCCTTTCTGGTTTTCTGAGTTCTTTTTCCTGTTCATTAACACAAGGAAACTACCAGGGAAAGAAAAAGGTACTTTCTGTTTTTCCTTAAATTCTTAAATATTAAATTAGACATTTTAAAAAAGACAAAATTTATACAGATGCTCTGTTTAATAAGTCTGTTTTAAAAATAGCTATATTAAAATTTAATTCATATACCAATAATACACATTTTGAAAGTACCAACTATGATGATTTTTAGGATATTCACAGTTTTGCAGCCATCACCACAATCTAATATTGGAATTAATTATCTCCTGGAAAGGAAAGCCCATATCCATTTGTAGTTACTTCTCATCTCCCTCAATCTCTAATGTATTTCCTTTCTCTAGTAATATGATAATATTGTGGATATTTCATAAAACAGAATCAATATACATTATGTTTTGTGGTTTGCTTCTTTCACAAAGCATAATTTAAGCTTCATCCTGTTGTAGCATAAATCAATATTTTATTCATTTTTATTGTCAAATAATTGTATGGGTAAATCACTTATTGTCTATTCATAGATATCCAGTGTTCATTCTGTTGATAGATACTTGAATTTGTTTATTTTTGCCTGTTAAAATTAATTATGAACCTGTATGTACAGTTTTGTGTGGAGATATGTTTTCACTAGTTTGAATTTATCTTGAAGTAGAATTTTTAGGTCATGGAGTAATTTGATGTTTATTATTTCAGGAAACTGTCAGACTGTTGTACAAACCCACTGTTAGCAATTTCATATCTCACTAGCAATGAATAAGGGTTTCAGTTTCTTCACATTCTCGCTAGCGCTTCTTATTATAACTTTTATTATAATTACCCTAGTAAGTGTGAAGCAATATCTCATTGTAGTTATTATTTGCATTTCCTTGGTGACTATTGATGTTTAGCATCTTCTCATATGCTTATTATCAATTTATATATTATCTTGGAGCAAAGTCTACTCAGAATCCTTTTAAAATTTGATTGTCTTTTATATTTTTGCATTATCAATGTTCTTTATATGCTTTGGATAAAATTCCCTTATCAAATATGAAATTAAAAAATGTTGTCCTCCAATCTGTGAGTTGTCTTTTCTTTTTATGATGATTACAACTGATGCAAAATAGCTTTTAATTTTGATGAAGTCTAATTGATCTTTTTTTTTTTTTTGCCACTTGGATTTTTTCATGTCTTAATCTGAGAAAATATTATATAGCCCAAAGTCATGGTAATTTAATCTTATGTTTTTTCCTTTAGTTTTATAATTCTCTCTCTTAACGTTTACTTCTCTGATCCATTTCCAGGTATTTTTTTTAATATGGTGTGAGATCAAGTTCCCACTTCATTCTTTGCATTCCTTAGCTGCTTGTGTCTGTACCATTTATTGAAAAGAATGTTATTTCCCCATTGAATTACCTTGGTATCCTAGTTGAAAATCAGTTGACTATAAATAAGCATTTTTTTTTCTGTTATTTTGCACTTAGAGTATAGCTTGGGAAATATTCCCTCCAATTCTAATTTTGTGAAAATAGCAATTCTTCATGAAATGTTTTGTAGATTTCACCAATTTGTGTTTTTGCTGTTCTATGTAGGAAATTTTTCATTTTCACTTCAATCCTTTTCTGTAGGTCTAGTCAGATTTTAGATCGCTTCTTGAGTCAATTATTTAAATAATTGGTGTATTTCTAGGAATATGTCCTTTTTTTTCATTATTGCTTATAGGGCAAGGCTAGGTCTGATTGCAACGTAACTCCTTTTTACATATATGCATTTTAATGGCACTCTGAGCCCTGCTTTAGGTGCAGCCCATAATATTTGCTTCGTTTGCATTTTAATTCATCTCAAATATTTTACAAATTTCTTTTGCCATTTCTTTTTTGACAATTAAGCTTTGGGGACTTTACTGCTTAATTTTCACATATTTGAGACATTCCCAACCTGGTCTTCTGCCTCCAGTCCTTTCCCCCTATATAAACTGCCTTTCCTCATAATAAGTTGACATGTGAGAATTCCCTTTCTTATACTACCAGGTAAAATTGGCCAGTCAACTTTGGCAGCTTTTCATAAACTTGAAAATCTCTGAGAAAGCACAATCCTTTCCTCTTAGCACATCCGTTTTTTAGTAGACTCCTGATCTCAATGTAATTTTTGAACCTTGTCATCATACTCTGTATACTAAAGGGATGGGCTGCTTCTATTAAGGTTCAGAAAACAGTAACAAAAAGAAGCCCTGCCACATTGTTTTCCGAGGGTGTGTATGTGTATATATATATATATTATATCTTCCAATAATAATGAAAATCTACTTTAAGGAAACGTGGTCTACTTCTAGATGTAGTGCATTTTAAAAGATTTTTATTTCAATGGAACCTTAAGTTCCTTTTGCAGAATAAATCTATTTTCTGAGTAATCTGTTTTCATCCATTGAGCTATATCTCTATAGTACATAAGATTTAATCTATGTGAATGTTTCTTTTGTGTGTGTGAACTAATCTAAAATACTTACTTTTTTTTCTCTAGATCTTCCTAAAAAATATACAGTTGATATTCCTATACGTTTAAATGAAAATCCACTTAGCTATCGAATACTAAGTCTAACTGGAGAGGTAAAATCACCTGTGTTATTGTTTGACCCACCATTCATATTATTTACTCCTGTTCCTTTGGATATAACAGCTGTGACAAATATCAACATTTTACCTCAAAACTATTTCAGGTAAAAACTTGCTGTAAATTTATGACATTATCTTCATTATTCTTCATTGTGTTTTTCATTGTTTATTCCTGTTATACAGTCATGAAATAATGTCAGGCTTGTTTCCAGAGTTGGAAAGACCTATTAAAAGGTTTAATTGTACATTTAAAATAAAAATATAAAAAACCTTAGTTATCTCACAGTTATTGAATTTCTTCTAAAATTTTTTGATATGTCTCTTCATATCAATCAAATTAACCTGAAAAACTTAGTGTAAATTGTTTTCTATTGCTATGAGACAAATTACCACAAACATAATGACTTAAAATAGAAGTTTGTTATCCCAGTTTCTTTGGATCAAGAGTCTGGGTTGGTTTAACTGTGTCCATTGCTTAGGATCTCAAAAGGAAGAAACCAAGGTATGGACTATATCATAGTCTCATCTGAAGCTTTAGTCCTACTCCAGGTTCTCTAGTTGTTGGCAGATATAATCTTCATAATCGTAGGACTAAGACTCTGTTTGCTTGCTGGCTGCTGGCTGAACCACTCTCAGCTCTTAGATGTCCTAGTCATGTACTTTCCTGATCACAACATGCTCACCAAATCAGTCAGAGACAGAAGACCACATCTCTGACTTTCGTATTTCTGACTTCCAAACCTTTTAAGATCTCACCCTGTTAAGTCTGGTCCACCCATGAAAATCTCCCTTTTCTTTTATGCAAATTCAATTGATTAAGGACTTTAATTACATATGAAAAGTCCCTTTAGCATTGCCATGGGACTTAATCATCAAAGTGATATCCTATCATTTTTCTATAGGTCCTTCCCACACTCTATTATACAAAATTCCTTCACTTGGAGGAAAGAGAAAGAACTCTTGAAGGCCATCCCAGAATTCTGCCTATTACATGAAGACACTATAGTGGAATATAATACCTTTTCATGTTTGTTAATTTTTAAATGATAAAACACCAAATTTCAGTATATATTGGCTCAGATACTTTATGAGCTCTTATATTATGAAACAAGGAGAGAGAGAGAGAGAGAAAGGGCGAGAGAGAGAGAGAGGGAGGGAGGGAGGGAGGGGAGTGGGAGAGGGAGTGTGTGTGTATTGCTGGCCTCTGAAGAGTTCAAATCAAGACACTAAAACAATACATATAAGCTGAAACCAGAGTGCGAGTAGTAAACTGTAATAACATGCCAAATGCAGGCTATTCCTGAAACCTCAGGACAACTTTCCTTCATAAATTAGGAAGACTTAATTTCAGATTCCTGGATTAATCCAAAGGCACTTAAAAGAGGCTAAAATAGTTCCATGTGATTACATTACTCTACCTCTCAGAAGAAGCAAGTAAATCTTCTCTAGATTAGTAGTTCTTAAACTTCAGTGTATGTCAGAGTCACCTTAAAAACTTAAAAAAAAAATCGGGGCCATATACAGAATTTATGATTCAGAAAGTTTGGTATGGGACATCATAATTTGTATTTCTAATAAGTTTCCCAGTGATACTGATGCTGCTGATCAATGAACAGCACTTCATGAATCCCTACTCTAAATGAAACCATCCTCAGTTTTCAATCAGTTGAATTTCCACAGGTTTCTATCAACATGACTTGAGGTGTCACACATCACAAAACACGCGTGGAGGGAAGATAAAAAATTTGAGTCAGCACACTTTTCATGAGATTTAGATCCCTAAGTAATTTTTGTTTTATTTAATTCATTTGTGTTTCTTTATGTTCCATGTATGAGTTATGTTATATGGTATTTGTCTCCATTTGATTTATTTTACTAAGCATAATATCTTTAGATCCATTCATGATGCATATGGAAGGAATTCATCTTTGAAGAGCAATGCTTTTGTATATTTGGGGCAGATACTCTGAAGTTAGATAACTGGATTGTATGGAATTTCTATTTTTACTTTTTTTTTTGAAGAATCTCCATACCATTTTCCATAATGACTGCACCATTCCCACTGGTATGAGGTAGTATCTTACTGTTTCAATTCACATTTTCCTACTAATAAGATACTTTGACTATCTTTTCATGTGCCTATATATCTTTGGAGAAGTATCTATTTAGAGCTTTTGTCCATTTTTAAATTGGATTGTTTGGATTGTTGTTGAGTTTTATGAGTTTTTTAAAAATATATGTTTTGAATATTAACCACTTGGTCCATGTATGATATGTAAATTTCTTCTTCCATTTAGTAATATAACTTTTTGGTTTGATTATAGTTTCTTCCAGTATGCAGAAACTTTTTAGTTTGATGTAGTTCACTTGTTCATTTAAGCTTTTATGTACCTTGACATTGGAGGTGAATTCTCAAAGACATCTTTAAGGCCCGTGTTGAGGTTGTACATCACCTGTGTTTTCCTCTGTGTATTGTATGGTTTCGTTGTATTCAAGTCCTTAATATATTTTAAATTATTTTTTATGTTTGGTGTGAGAGTGACCTCATTTTTCTTTTTGCCTCTGATTATCTCTAGTCTATCCAATGCTATTTATTGAAAATTGTCCTTGCTTTATTGTATACTCTTGGCTCCTTTGTCATGTATGTTGTCCATATATGTGTGGGTTTCTTTCTAGGCTCAATTCTGTTCTGTTGATCTGGGTGTCTGTTTTTACTCTAATGTTTATTTGATTGCTGTTGCTTTCTTGTATAGATTGGAATCTGGGAGCATGATACCTCTATTTTTTGTTCTTTTTTCCTCAGTATTGTTTTTTCTATCCAGGGCTTATTGTAGTTTTAAATAAATTTTCTGAGTTTTGCTCTATTTTTCAAAAGAATGTTGTTTGGATTTTGGTGCACATTGCATTATATCTGTATATTGCTTTGGTTAGGATGGTTATTTTAATTATGCTAATTATTCTAATCCATGAGTATGGAATATGTTTGCATTTCTTTGTGTCTATTTCCTTTAACTGTGTCTTATAGATAAACATGTTGTGTTTAATCAGGTGTTTTTATCCTTAGAAGAAAAAAGAAACTTTTGATCTTCCCATATGGTTCATGGTTAACATATTATCAATATTACTTTTATTGTGACAAGAAGAGATGATAGAAAAGAATAACTCGTTTAATTAGTGCTATTATTGTAAACATTTGTTATTTTGATTTTTCTAATCAAAAACCAGAGGAAAATGCATTTGAACTCAAATACTTGCACGTATTTTAAGCTAATACATGTTTTTAAATTTTAAACAGCGATTCAACTTTAGAGGTCCAGATTCCCTCACTAAAACTTGATGATGATGATGAGATTCAGCCTTTTTCTCTGACATTTCCAAAAGGCATAGACATCATAGGCTCACCCGATGGAATTAATGCCTCCCTCCCCTGCATCCTCACCTTCAGATCATCTAACTGTGTGTCATTTTCCACCAGTTTTATTTTCTGTGACAGTGAAGATAACTGGTAAGATATTTAAATATAGAATCTTTTGTATCTGACAGTGAGAAATAATAAGTTTATATTCTACCAGATTGTAAAATGTTAAATAGAGAGACATCTAAAATAATGACTTCAGGCATAAAGATTTTGTATTAAATTTCAAAAGCGGCATTACTCTCAAGAGAACCAGCGTAACAATGGCTGCCAGCATATGCAGCAGGTCCTTAAAAAACATCATTTCATTCAACATTGTTTCATTATCATGTCAATGTAAAAAATTCCTATAAGTGTTTAAAGAAACGTTGTTTTAGGACCACAATTCCTTATGTCATTTTTAAAAGTCAATTTCCAAGAACCTTAGACCATGTTAAGTGGGAACTTACTGTACTCTGGAGGTAGGTTGCTTGGATTTGAATTTTCACTTGGTTAACTATAGTGAAATTACTTAAATTTCTGATCTCAGTTTTCTCATCTGCAAAATTGGGATAATAGCAGAACCTGTCCTTGCTGATGAGAAATTCATTTAATTAGTAATTATTGAATAGCTTGATAGGAACTGTCCCAAAGCAAATCCAAAGTAAGTATTAAATGAAAATGGAAAAATCAGCATAGTGTGTTTGCCAACAATATGATTTTGTTATATGTTATTTTATCAGGCTCAAGGAAATTCAGGTATGTGTTAGGGAAACCATGTTTCTAGATTTCTTACCTTATAGGACCAGAAATTCCATGTTTGCATTATATCCTGAGATGATTAGACTCATCAAATGATAAGAAGTTAATGTATAGAGCAATAAATTTTGTTAAAAGTATTTATAGTGAGAAATAGTTTAAATTGTATACTAGATATTAGTGTCTGTGTATGTGCTCTATGTGATAATTTATTGACTTTTAGGGAGTCATTACTATATAGTGTATTCATAGTCAAAGATTAATTTATGTGTTAGAAGGGAGAGAGACAGATGGTATTGGAATGTTGTATACAAGGCAAAGTGTGGCTGTATCCAGGACATAGTACGTGGATATTGATATGGGGATTTAGTAGCAAATGATCAAGAAATATTTCTTATGCATCACATATTGTTGTACCTCAGTTTATTAGAAAGACACAGATAGCATGGGGACAGAGACGTGTGGGCAAGCAGAGAACTGGTGTCCCACAGAGCTGAAAGGTGCATACACACCTGGCTGGGCTTGTGAATGGGGCTTTTGGGCAGACTATATTCCTAGAAAAGATTGCTTGTAAAAGAATAGTAGTCACAAGTAATTTAAAATAAGATAAAGTGCATGTGGGGGGGGGGCATTTTGTGAAAAATTTCAGGGATCTGAGTAATGGCCCACGACACTGGTTGTTTACAAGGAACTTATGACTTCTTATTTCCTGGGAGGCCTTATCAGTTCAACTCTCTAGATCTTCATATAGGTTTGAAAGACTTATAGAAACGCTATATCCCTTTCAAACTTTCACCTCATCCGATATGTATTTCAATTTCCTTGTCTTTTTCTTGGAAATGTTGAAATAATGCCTTCTAAGTTATACCTTTTTACATGCCCTGGTAGAGTAGTGATTAGGTAAGTAGCCTCTGAAGGTGAGTAGTCCATATGCATCCCAAGGACCTAGATTTGTGTCCTGGATTTGAGGGAAACAACCAATGTGAACAACGAAAAAATTAAAGTGTTTCTTCCTCTTCTCTCTTCCTGTCTGCCTGCCTACTTGCTTTCATTCCTGCTTGCACTGTTCCTTAAAAACAAAAGTTATACCTCTCAGACTCCCATTTTCCTCTTTTGGTGCTAATCTTTTCTTGAAGTTAAAAGAAAAATTTTAATAACATTGCTTTAGTTTCCTATTAAGCACCAAACTGTGTACTTCTGTCCTGGAAGGCATTCGTCTTTTTGTGCATTACTTAATCGTGTTCATAAAGGTTTAACTTTACTTCAGTATATTCCAGAAATTCATATTTTACCCAAAGCTTTGCACAGGGTATATTTTAAGTTCAACAATAAAAATCATGAATAACTTACCCCAAATATCATAAAGCTAATGCCATGTTAACAGGGTGAGGATGGAGATAGTTTCCCTAAATACTGTGTAAACTCAGTGGCTTCTGAGATAGGGGTATAGGTATAAGGGCCTATGAGGTTGGCATGAACAGACTTCACTGTGCCAGTCTTTTGGCATCTGGTCAGCAAACAGGCTGTAAAGGAGGAAAGGGAGTGCCTTCATAGAACTTCATTGTAATGGAGGAGACAGAAATTAATATTACATCATGAACTAACCAGGAAATTATATGAGTGAGATACTTCAGCGAGATTGAAAATAAGGGATATCTCTATGTATCAGACAGATGTGGATGTGATGTTTGTGCAGATTCTGAGATTTTAATGAGAAAATGTTTGCAAAGCTCTTTGAACTATCCAGGTGCTGGCATGTCACAATAATTGAGTACATGTTCTAGAATCAGTGTTAGTTTTAAAAATCAGTATTATAGATTTTCAGCATCATCCCAGTTAGACTTACCATAATTTTTAGTTGAAACCAGACCAATTGATATGTGTGTGGTGGATTCAGGTTGACAAAGAATGGGAGACAGGGTGTGTTCAGGCAGGTCAGGGTAGAGGACTGGGAGGGTGGTGGGGGTAGTGGTGTGTTCAAGATTTTGAAACAGGGCCAGTCCTGGGCAAACCAGTGTATGGTAACCCTAATACTTGTAGCTGCCATAGAGATATGGGTGTTGGCTTAAGTAAGGTTAACAAAAACTTTTAACTTTTTAGAGCAGGTTTGAAGATAGACCTGGGGAGGCAGAGCCAGGGTGTCTTCTGGTTATCTTTGAGACCAGACTTTGGTCTTTTATTATAGTGAGAAAGCAAGTTGCATATAACAGAAAGAATGTATCAATCAGTCTATTAATCAGTCTTGGGTTCTATCCAGGGAGAAGATTTGGTCAGACCCACCCATTCCAGGAATAAAAGACAACGGCCATTTGAAAGCAAAAGCAAATGGGATTTATTAAGTAGAGTATATATCCTTTAAAAGATAGGATAAGGACAGGCCATATTCCAAGAGGGGAAGAGGCCACCAGGAGCTTACGGCTGGGTTTTTAAGGATCTAGTAACCCTTATCCTAGCCCAGGGGTATCCAGGGGTGAGACAAGGGTTTTGATTGATCCATTAGTGGTCCCCTTTTAAACTGATTGAGGACTTCAGATTGGTGTCACTCACAGGTCTGCTTCCTTCTGATTGGAGGACCACCTGTGTTTCCTCCCACCCTGCTTCCTCTGACTCACTACAGCAGAAGTTTGTTTAAAGCAGGAGTCTGGTTACTTTTTGACATCCTCATGTGAGGATATAGATAGGGGTCTGTATATTTGTGTTATATACATTAATGGGGTATTATCTACTGAAGCTTAACTACATTCTTTGTGTGAGAAATGCTAGGACATGGTCTTAAGATTTCATCTTAAAAGGGAGGTTTGATTTGGACTTTCCTGAGCTGTTTTTGTCATTCTCATGTTAGGTGGCCTGGAAGTCTGGGAGTCTCCTGTTGGTTAATTCTTTTAGAGTCTGTTGCATAATGGGGGTGGGGCTGTGTGGTGGTTGATGTCTTTGGACTGGGTTTGGGCTTTTCTTCATAGATGCTGGACCTTTTCATAGCTCTTTGTAACTGATTTCTTTGTGCGATTTCTGCTATTTCCTTCCATATGATTCATTTCTTCTCTTAAGAGAATGATTGATTAGATCCACTCTGGGGTAAAAGATACCTGTTTATACAGATAATAGAATTTTGAACTGGAGAGGAAGAAGGGGCAGGGACTGGAATTCAGTTATTACAGAGGAAAGGATTACTTTGGATACTCTCCCAATTATTTATTTTATTTCCCTCCTCCCTGGATCTGAAACCTGGGTCTGAGTCACTGGAATGCACCCCAATTATTTATATTTCACTTCAAAATTTTTATTTATTCTTATTTTTGAAAATGTATCTCATCTGGGAATTTAGACACAAATGGGTTATGAAGTGCCAGAATATTGTTACCATTTTTAATTGTGGTTTCTACCCCCGGTTGAGATAGAAACATTATGCCTAAAGGAACTTGAAATTATGACAATTAAATCTGAAACAATGCCAACGAAAACTTGTTATTTTCCTCTGACTAACCTCAAACATACGGTGTTTACTTTTGTAAAATTAAGAATTGATTTCAACCACGTTTCAGGTGACTTGGAGGTAGACTTCAGTTAGCAGTCCCTCATTATTAAAATAGCAAACACAAATTGAGACTTTCTAATTACAGATGTGACATAGCAGAACTCAGAGGTCTTCCGTGCATTTCTTCAATTCCACAAATATATGACACATTACCCATTGTACTCAAAACTGATCGTATCTTTCCTAGGTTTTTATTTCTAAAATTAATTTGAATAACTTTAGAGCAAAGGAAAAAGTTTTAGCTGTTTTATAAGAGAGATAAAATGAGTAATTGAAAATGAAAATTTAAGCGAAATGCAAGAAATCAAAATGATTTATGTATCAAATAAAGTTGAGGGTTCTCT
>RJWH01009469.1:0-12823 GCA_004363575.1 Solenodon paradoxus | reverse complement strand
AGCTTGAATATATTATAGTTCAGAAGGTGAATATTGTTGTTCTATGTAGCTCTATACTACCTCGTGACCAGAGAGGTCCACATTAGCATTTTGTTTCATATCTTCCTTTCTGTTGTAGTATAAAATAGTTCTCTGTTGTTTTGCTGTTGTTTCTGATTTCTAGGCAAGTTCCTAAATGGAAAAGGCAATATTCTTGAAATATATAGAGTGCACACCCAGTTGTAAACATGAAATAAAGCCATTTTGCTATTTCTCTGTTTCTACAGAAACTCGACATATTGCATGAAGGTGTCAATGTCCTTGACTGTTGAAGAGAATGAATCAGGCCTGTGCTATAATAGTAGGATTCGCTATTTGGAAAAATCTGAAGTCACTAAAAGAAAGGAGATCTCCTGCCCAGACATGGATGATTTTAAGAAGTTTGACCAGGAGCCTGATGTTGTGTGGTACAAGGTAACTCAGCATGGTTTTGAATACATGTTTTGCCTTATGTTGATAGCTGGTTTGGGGATAGGAAAAGGGAGAGATTTTCATTTCTAGTGTTTGGTAGATTTCTTACTGAGAAGAATCAACAGATTCATGGCTTAATAACTCAGATCTCTGCCTCCTATGTACCACTGGTTTTCATGCACTTCCATCAGCAGGTGTCAGAGCAATCTCACCTTCTACAGCTGCTGCAAATATGTAAACTCTCCCTTCACCGTGAGAATAAACTGCAAGAAGAGTAAAAGTTTAAATAACACATGAAATGAAGTTTTTGAGGGTCATAGACATATTATTTGTCATTAGAAACAAAGGTCTATTATTGCAAGTAATAATACGTGCCAGGATTAATAACTAATACCATAGTCTACATTTTGAGAACCATTGCAGCCAATGCTGATGAGAGAAAAGGGCCCAGTGCAGGATTTGTGAACCCCAGAAATAGCGTGTTTATCTGTAAATAGTTCAAACTCAAAAGGTGAACAAAGAGTATTCAATAAAGAAACTACTACAGGGGTATGGTTAGGGGCAAGGAACCAACAAGGGAGGGAGCAGTACTCTAGGCAGCAATGCTCAAGGCAGTGTGACTCCAGAGTACATTTTCTTAATCACTACCCTATCTTTTCTACGGCCAGGGACCAAACCCATTCTTACAGGAATTCTGCTAACATGCAGCAGTGGTACAGAGGAGCCTATCAAAAGATAGAGTAAGAGGTTTTAAGTTTTATAGTTGAGTTTGTGAGGTTGACCAGCTCAGACCTGAACAAATAGGAACAAAATCCAGGTCATCAGCCTTCTCTGAAAAATATCCATTATTCTATCTCTTCTACTTGTTTTTCTGCTGAAGTCTTCATTTGCCTTTATTCCCATCTCTAGACATCACTATGATCATTATATACTAAAGCAATTTATTCCTTGGGAAATACTAACCTTTAATATTTCTCAACAATGGTGGGGAAAATGGCCTTTCCATTTCTGCCTGGATACTGTTTAATATCTCTCTATATTTTGCAGTTGATAAATAATGCCATAATGATAGCCAGCATTTATTGAATACTTACTGTATACCAAGCTCTGTTTTAAGTGCTTTAGAAGAATTAATCTCTAGAACTACTTTGTGACACAGGTATTATTGTGATCCATTTTATAAAAGAAATGACTCAGACAAGTTAAATGACTTAACAAATGTTACATAGCAGCTTGTGATTTGCAGTTTGGCCATGGCCCATTTTCTGAGCCACTACAGTATCCTATTGGATCAGGAAAAACAACAACAACAACAACAACAAAAACCCAGAACCAAAAGTTAAGAATCTTTGAAACTCTCAAGTGCATTGTCATTGTTAACCCCACTTCTCACACAATGTGGTTTCAAGTAAATCCCCGAAAACAATTTATTGGGAAAATGTTTTCTTTTCCATTTTTTATAATATACCCTGCTTGCTTTGTTGTGTTTGTGTTACTTACCAGGCTGAAGAAGTGATTTTGTTCTGGTGATAAAGGGGGCACAGTTGTCCAGAGTTCATTCTCGTGTACATCCAAAGTGAGAAATGTATACTGTATTATCTTAATAGTGAAAAGTAGGAGTGTCTATGATCCTTTACCCAGTCATCTTTTCAAATGTATACAGTCTTTAAACTGGTGTCTTTGCCAGCTATCTCTGCTTTTTAGTGGGTCTCTATAATCATTTTGCATCACTTTCACCCTTCAGTTAAGTTTTTCCTACCCTGTCTGCAGTTTACTCTGGTAGACCTGTGAGGACTATTCTTTCATGCCTGCTTGCAATCACAGCTGGATAGGAAGGCACAGGAGGATCAGGCAGCCCTGGGATATGTTCATAAAGATCATTGAGTAAGCCAATTCTGGTTGTTCTTAGAAAGTAAGAAATATGTTTAAGGGAGAGCTCTGTCTCCTCAAACTGAACTCAGTAAAAGTAGGTAAGGAAAGAGGGGCTACACTTTTAGGACTTCCTCCTGAGCTATGTGAATGGAGTTTAGATAGTAGAATAGGATATACAATGAAGTTACTATTTTTAGAAACATTTTTGAAATAGAATTAAGACTTCTTTATTGAACTGAGAACACTACCCCAGCCTCATTATTCCCTGAGAGCTTGGTTTTCACAAGTGTGTGGAGTTCCTTTATCCTCTTTCTAAATCAAAGAATCGCCTAACTTTGAAACGACATCAGCAATGAAAATATAGATACACATACTCAATTGCCTCAGTGGATAAAAACCTGTTAATAGGGTCAAAGCCATCAGTTAGAATCCTCTTTTTCTTACCACAGTGAACTCAGTTTCAATGTCTGCATTTAGTTATAAATGGAATGAATTAGAGCATTATGGCTGGTTTAGTGCAAATTATTGTTTTCATTTGTACAAATATTTATTCATTCAACACTTATTTATTGGGTACCTCCCAGGTATAAGACAAAATGCTGAGAACTGCGGAGAGTGAAATGATCACAAAAAAAAACAAAAAACAAAAAACATTTTTACCTTTTTTATGGAGGGAAGTAGAAAGCAAATGACTTCTTAACACTCCAGGAAGGAGCTACATAAATGAAAACATCTAAAGAACAGTTCTGACTTGAAATCAACAGCATATGTATCAAGTAAAGGGCAGCAGACATACCTCTGTTTTGAAACAAGATACATATGATTATCTTTGAAAGAAAAAATTCAAAACCAAATAAATTCAGTTAATATTTTCATATTACATATTTGAGAGCAATGTTTCATAAATCTTTTCATATTGTAGCACACATAGAATATGATGTGGCTCAGTGAGGCTATTTGATGAGCTGCCCTAAGGACTTGGGCTGTTTCAGATCCAATGTTACTTATTTAAGGTTGAAGAACAGGTGAAGGTGTCTGTATACTAGTCTGTCCTTTAGCACCTGAAGTTGCTGTGATCCACTGTTTGGAAGCTCTGGCCTACTTTCCCATAAAATTGAAAAAAAAGTACATATAATATGTATATGTCTATATAAACATACTCACATATATTACAAATATATGTATTTTAACCTAAAGATGTCTAGATAAACCAATCCTGATTGTCCTCAGAGAGTAAGGGATGTGAAAGAGGCTTTTATCATTTCTATCTGAAAACTCCCTAGTTTGCAAAAGGAGATGCGTCTACTTATTGACAATTGCCATCCCCGTGTTTTTTACAGACTAGATGACTGAAATAGTTTACAGAGGGTCACTTAGCTAACACATGGCCAATTAGGGGTTCAAATCCTGAACTTGTGCCTTCTAACGAATCTTCTAATACCACTCTGGTTGTTCTGCTAAATGCATATCTTACGTACTTAATATACAGTACACGTCATTGATTTAAATAGAATGTAATCTCAAGCATCTTACTTCGGAAAGAGTTCTGAAAACTTTCCTAAGGACTCCTGATGGACGATTGTACTCCAGTGAACCAGAAAGAGATTTCCTCAGGATCAAACTAGAACTATATAGAAGGAATTTTATCATAGGGATTTTAAACCCACCCAGAACAGCTTATTTTTCTTATATAGCACATCCTTGAATAGTGACATTTTGTTCATTGTCGTCTCATTATAATGTTGATGAGGAGTGAAAAACAATACTCGTAGCCTACATTAAATGAAGCAACTTATTCAAGGGCCTTTTTTTTCATTATTGTCCTTTCTATTAAGAGTTGAAATATTTAAGAACATACAGATGGATGTTAAATGAGCACTTATTCTAAATGAAGAAACAGAAGCCCATAGCTGTTAAGTGATTTGCTTAAATTTAATAAATCCATTTCTCCTTTATGTTTTGTCATTTACTATTATAATACTGTTGGAAACCAGCCAAAAGAAGTGAATATCTGTCCTTATGTGTATATATATTTTACATATATCTGTATTTTTATCATCTATCTCCTATCTATTGACTAGCTATATAAACCTGTGAAAATTTTGACAAATCAAACAATGTAAAGGTATAAAGTCAGTTGTAAACGCCTCTTCCACTATATTTTAACCATCTAAGGTAACTTACCCTGTTTGTTATATCATTCCACACTTTCTTTTATACTTACATACTCTGTGTATTTTATATGCATACATACGTATATATACATGTGTACACACATATCTCCCCATCACTGATTTTTATAAACATGGGAATATAATGTACACATCACCCTTCTCTTTCATCAAACATATAACTTCATTTTAATAATATAGATTAAGTTCATTTTTAATAGCTGCATCATAGTTCACAGAATTAAAATACATTATTTTATTCAACCATTCTGACAGCTATTAAAAAATAGCTGCTTCTTCTGATAGCTGTTCTGATAGCTTTTAAAAAATAACCACAGTATTTCAGTAAACATCCTTGTAAGCATACATATATCCTTATATCCATACATTACAAGATATGAATGTTTTCTGTCAAGATGATTTTTCAACATATTTGGAGGTTCTAGTTGATACAATTAAAAAGTTAGATGAAATATGATGTTACAAATATTGGAAAAGACAAAATAATCTTATTTTTAGATTTTATAATTGTCCAGAAAATCCAAGAGATTTTATAATCACAAAAAATAGAAGTAATGAGACATTTTGGTAAAGTAGCTTAATACAAAATATTCAATAGCTTGTTTTGCTAGCAATAATTAATTAGATATTAAAAGGAAGAATGAAATTATCCCATACAACAATGACCAACTATAAAATACTTAAATACATTTAACAAGGATGGGAATATACCTATATAAAATAAATTTTATTGAAGAACATAAACTATTGGTTGCAATTAATAGAAAAATAGAGCAAATTTCTTCATGGATTGTATCAAAGATAAAAGATCATTTCTTACCAATTTCATATAAGTAATCCAATTTTCTAGAATATCACTTTTTAAACTAGACAGCACGATTATAAAGTTTATGTGGATGAATGAATGTGCCACAACTGACAAAATATTGGGTAAAAATATTCATGATAGATTTATTTTTACAGATAATAAAATTACTATAAAACAGCAACAGTTAAATAGCAAATTTAGGTGAAGATAAATAAATCAGTTGAATAGAATAGAGGATCCAGAAACAATAATTCAGTTATCTAGATCACATACTAAATGTATAGAAATGCATATGTATTTAGTATATGATGACATTTCATTTTAGGTATAGAGGGGGGATAATGACAAAAATTATTTGCACATAAATTGACTACTTTGAAAAAATTACTTAAGATTTTTGACTCATACCATGTTTAAAAAAGATTCAGTTGCGTAGAAGTTAATTTCATCTACAGAAATAGTAGTTTAGGAATTACCATTTCTAAAAACCATCACTCATTGCAGTGAGGCATACTTACAACATTAAGAGCTTTTACTTTGATTTATTTTGCTGTACATTCAAACATCTTTCTTATGGGGGGAGAGGAAAGATCACTGGAGACCTAACACTACCAACCACAGCTCAAATTATTACTGTTACCAGATGTTCTCCGCACAGGTGGTCAGCAGTCGCCCACCTCTTAGAGGAGCAAGGGAAAATACCTCAAGCGGGTCCTTGCCTTAAGATTCCCGAGGAATGAGAGTCTCATGCACAAAAGTAAGCAAAGTGAAGAGTTTTACTGGCAGCAAGAGAAAGATGAACGAGGAGCTCTTCTCACGGAGAGGGGCCCCAATGGGTTGGCAACACTGCCGCTTTGTCTAGGGGGTCTGTATTCCCTCCTGTACATCTGTAAGTGGTATAGCCTCTGCTCAGTATGCTAATGAAGCGTTCAGAAGTCAGATTTCCTATTTGTTCTTTCTCATGCTAATGAGGCATTCTAGTATGGTACTTCTGATTGGGCCTGTTTTGGCCAACTTTGATTGGTCCTCCTGGTATGCTGTGCAGTTTTGTTTTTTTTTTTCTGCTTTGTGGCTGAGGGCAGCAGTTTCTATTTCCCGCGGGGATTTTTCATTTCAGACATCTCCTCGGAGGCCCCAGATCCTTGCTAAAAAAAAATGGTGTAACAAAAGCTTGGAGATTTTGAATTCCTTTTTGAAATCTAATGCTATTAATTAAGTGCCTTCTTTTATAACCACAAAATACTATCCTTAAAATTTTAATTTCATAAATAGAATTTCAAAATATGATTTTATCAGAAACTTTAAACTGTGAAACCCATGAAGACTTCAGTTTGGTGTGCCCTAAAACCAGCCAGTGACACAGATAAAAATGCATTTATCCTTCTTGTTCCTAGATATGACATTAGAAGTGGAGAGCCGTTCTTTACTATTTGTAAATTATAAAGATGATAAGTTAATATGGGAGTAATGATTATTTGATATAAGAAGCACTGATCTTTGAGTCTGATGATCTGGATTCTAGTCGGTATTTTATCATTAATATAGATAAGTAATTGAATGTCATTAATCTCAATTTCTCCACATGTAAAATAGATATAATGTCTGCCATATATCCCAAATAAGTTATAAAATCTAATGACTAAAGTTATTCCTTGATTTTTGCTGTGTAGATATTTTAGTATATAAAGGGACAAGTTACATGGTAAACTAGAAATACAGTTACCTAGGACAGCTTAGACGCCGGGATTTTAATATTGATTTTCAAAAGTCCTGTTATTCTATATAGTTTACAAAGAGTAAATTTCACCCTTTTTACTTGTGCAACTTGATGTGTATTGGCAATATATACATTACAACCAAAATAAAAATTACTTCCATCAATCTCAGTTCCTGCATGCCCACTTTGTAGTTAATTGATCCTCTTCTCCAGCCTGTCATTGATAAAAACTTATGTTTTCTGTTCCTATAGTTTTGCATTTTCCAGAATGTCATTTGTTTTATTGTATTTTTTAATTTTAATATTTTTGAGGTAAATTTGTTTTACAAAATAATATAAACCCATGTGTGCAGGTTCACTATTCCTCAATATATGACAACAAACCCTGCCCACCTCCAAATTACTAAATATCCTTCATCACTGTTCATTGGACCCCACCACTACTTACCCCCATCACCTAACCCATTCCCCACCAGTAACCTCAGTTCTATTGTTAATGTCCAAGGGTTGGTTTTTGTTTAGTCTGTTCCTTTGCTTTGTTTCTTTATATTCTACATATGAGTGAGATCATACAGTATTTGTCTTTTTCCTTCTGACTTTTTTCACTTAGCATAATCCCCTGTACTTCTATCCATGTTGTCCTAAATGACAGAATTTCTAGTTTTAAGCCATTATGATTGAAGAAGATACTTGGTATGATTTTAATATTTGAAAATTTGTTGAGACATATTTTGTTTCCCAACATATGGTGTATCCTTGAGAATGTTCCATGAGCACTTGAAAGAAATGTGAATTCTGTAGTCGTTGGATAAAGTGTTTGGTATATGTCTGTTAAACCCATCTGTTCTAATTTGTCATTGAAAGCTGTTGTTTCCTTGTTAATTTTCTGCCTGGTTCATCTGTCCATTGTTGTAAGTGGGGTATTTAAGTCTCCTACTATTTGTTAGCACTTTCTCCAATTATTGTTTATTTTCTGAATATGCCATGTATTAACAGCATTCAAAATTTAAAAGGTATAAAAAGATTTACAGCTGGGTGTGTCCGTGGGCTCAGGTAGGTGATATGGCTGCAGTATGGATCATGTAAAGCCCAAGGACCTGGGTTTGTGACCTGAGGTGAGGTGGGGGTGCAGGGGGGACAAAAGTAATCAAAATGCTTCTTTTTCCTTCCTTCCTCCCTCCTTCCCTGTATCCCTCCCTCCCTCCCTCCTTCTATCCCTCCTTCCCCTTTCCTCCCTTCCTAAAAAGGAATTACAGGCAAAATGCCTTTCTCCAACCTGGGACCATCCAACCCCATTTCAGTTCCTTTCTCCAGTAGCAACCGATGACAGCTTCTTGTCTGTTTTTCTAGACTGTCTATCCAGCTATTTATCAGCCATCTGTCTCTTATTTTTAATTGATTTTATTGAAAGAATATTTCATTTTAACATTAACTAGGTTTGAGGTCTCATGATAGCTAATTTATATCTGTATATAATCTAGTATGTTTATCATTATTTCCTTTTTTCTTCAGTATACAATTCCTTTTACCTAGTTTGCCCCTACTTCTCCCCCACCTCTTTCTGCACCCTCCAATTTGTAATTTTTTCCACTAAAATTCTATTGTTGTTTAATTCATTTTTTCAAGTCTATTATTATTTGATTTAGTTCATTCATTTGTTTTCTATCTATATATACCACATATGATTGATATCATGTGATGTTTATCTTTCTCCTTCAGGCTTATCTCACTGAGTATAATTCTGTACAAGTTCATCCATGGTGCTGTGACTGGCAGGAATCCCCATTGTGATGACTGCGTAGTATTCCATTGTATATACATATATGTGATATCTTCTTTATCCATTCATCTGTTGATGGATATTTAGGTTGTGTCTAGCTCTTGGCTACTGTAAATAATGTCACAATCAACATGGGGGTTCATAAATGTCTGTGAGTAAGTGTTGTTGTGTTTTTAGGCTATATGCCGAGGAGAGGAATTGTATGAAATTTCCATTCTCAATTACTTGAGGAATCTCCATACTACTTTTTCAAAATGGTTGTACCATTTTATAGTCCCACCAACAGTGTATGAGTTTCTTTTTCTCTACATAATCATCAACATTTGTTGTTTCTTTTGGATGATTGCTATTCTTATAGGTGTGAGGTGATATCTCATTGTTTTGATTTGCATTTCCTTAATTACAAGAGAAGTAGAATATTTTTTCATGTACCTGTTGGCCATTAATATGTTGTCTTTAGAGAAGCATGTGTTAAGATTATTTGTGCATCTTTAATTGAACTTTCTGTTGTTGAGTTTTAAGAGTTCTTAATATATTTTGGATATTAACCCCTTGTTAGAGGTGTGATGTGCAAATATCTTCTCCCATTCAATAGCATGTCTTTTTGTTTCGATGCGAGTTTCATTTGCTGTACAGAAACTTTTTAGTTTGCTGTAATCCCATTTATTTTGGATTTTAGTTCCCTTGGTATTGGCGTTGCATTTCCAAAGACATCTCTTAGGTCAGTGTCTTGTTTTGCCTCTGCTTTCTTCTATGTATTTTATAGTTTACTGTTTTACATCTAAGTCTTGAATCCCTTTTGAATTAAATTTTGTGTATGGTGTTAGGTAGACAGTTGCAATCTTTTTCATGTGTCTGTACCATTTTATTGTATTGCTGTTGATATTTCTCTTCTGTTCTTTGGTGCATATATATTATTAAGACTTACGTTTTCTTGCTGAATTGACCCCTTAATCATTATATAATGTCTATGCATTTCTTTTGTTGACTTCTTTAGTTGGAAGATTGTTTTATCTGTTTTATGTATATATATGTACATATATCTACACATATACATATATGTTATATATAAGTATGTATATCTGTCTCTGCTTTTTATAGGTTACTATTTGACTGTAAAATCGTCTTCCAATCTTTTACTTTGAACTTATGTTTATCTTTTGAATGTTGATGAGTTTCCTGAATGCTGCAGAAAGTTAGGTTATGATTTTTAATCCATTTATCTACTCTGTGCCAGTGGATTGCTGAGTTTAATCCATTAAAATTTAGGGTGATTATTGAAATTTAATAATTTATTGTCGTATTGTTCATTTTTTTCTGGATGTTGTTGCAAGACAGCACCTTTGTTATTCTTTCTCGGGTGATTTGAAAGCAACTATGTTATGTTTGGTTTTCCTTTTTATTTTCTTCTTTTTTCCCCCTGCAATTGTGTTTTGAGTTTACCCTGGGATTTACATAATAATTTCTAGGCTTATATCAGTTTTTACTTGAAAACAAGTTAGTATTGAGTTCATTCTAACAGTCCACATTTTAAATTTCCTTTTCCCAACATTTTATATTTTGATGTCTTTCTGCTTTTAAGTGAGGTCTCTTCATGTTATAGAACTTCCTTTAGTGTTTCTTGTAAAACTGGTTTTGTAGTGATGAATTCTTGTAACTTTTGTTTGTCTGAAAATCTCTTTATCATTCCTTCAATTTTGAATGATAATCTAGCAAGGTAGAGCATCCTTAGTTGCAAGTCCTTTTCTTTCAGCACTTTGAATATAGCTTGCCATTCCATTCTGGTCTGTAAAATTTCACCTGAGGAATCAGCTGACAGTCTTATGTGGTCTCCCATATATATGCGTATTTTTTTTCTCTTGCTGTTATTTTTAAGGAAAGGAACAGGCAGGAATGAAGGTGAGTAGGCAAGCAAGCAGGGTGAGAGGGCGGGGAAAAGGCATTTGATCTTATTTTTCATTCAGTTGTTCACACTGGTTATTCCCCTCAGACCCTGGACTGGAACCCAGGGATAGTTTACTTATGTCTGTTGCATTCAGATTTCATACCCGCCGCCCCCCACCCCCCGCCCCCAGGTTTTGTTTTGCTTGATAATTTTGGGAATTTTTCTCTGTCTGTTTGTTCTGTTTGGCATTCTGTGTTTTATTTCTATGTGTTAAGCTTCCCTGATGTAAAGGACTTATGTAGGGTGTTTAGTTGCTCAAAATAATCCTGGGGTTTGGTCTGGAAAGCTAAACTTTCTTTAGTTGAGATCTCAACACTTTCTTTTTGACACCCTAAAATGAGCCCTGTGTTTGGTCTGAGAGTTCAGCTTATAGGGTTGGAGCTGGCATAGGGAATGCAGAGGCTTTCCCCGGTATCACATGCATGAACAGCAAAGCCCATGGAAAGAAACTCAAGAGTTGTAGGCCCAATCACAGACAGGCCACAATCTCAACACAGCCCACAGAGGAGAGAGAGCAGGGAACTGGGCTTAGTGGAGTACCTTTGCTTGTGAAAGTCCCTTGGTCTTCCAGTGGAGTGAAGGTCAGTAAACAAGCCCTGAGGCCTGAGGGTGGAATTTCAGGAAATATCAAGTAGATAGGAAGCTATTTTGCTGTAACCTTAGGCTACAATTATTTTCTCAGTAGATAAGAGTCTTAGCATGGAATGCTCCTTGCCAGGGGAAACAACTATCCCCTAAGGTGGCTGTCTATTTGTCTGCCCAAAGAAGACCCTACAAGCTCCAGCAGTTCCGCACAAGTGTGCTAATGGCAGAAGGGTTGGTGCTTCTCCTCAGAGGTCCTCTTGCATGGTGCATCCAGTACCATCACCATGATGAGGTGGCTTCTCAGTCCACAGGGATGCTAGTGCTTTTTCCACCCATCACTGAGGCTCCTGACTCAGTGACTTAATGCCAGCTCCCAGATATGGGAGTGCTCACTCCAAGATTGCGCTCTTTAACTCTGGGCGAGTATTGGTTTCACTGTGCTCGCCTTGTGGGTCAGGAGTTTCTAACCAGGGTGGTGAGGAACCCAGATAGATCATCTTCTACCTTTTATGGAGGTGTATGTCTCCTCTTTTTCTAGAGATGTTGGTCTTGTTTCTTTTCAAAGATTGCAGTTGCCCAAATAGGTGTTTTCTTAGTTATGCCCTGAGAAGGAAGTCAGCTTGTGATTTTAATAGTTCACCATCTTGGTCTCCCAGAATGTCATTTTAATGGAATATTGTGATATGTAACCTTTTCTGTCTGTGTTTATTCACTTAGGATAAGGCATCTGAGATGCTGTGGCTTATATCATTTATTCATTCATTTTATTACCGAGTAGTAGTCCAATATTCCACTATATAAATGTATCACTGTTTAGCCATTCACCTGTTGGTGACCATTTGGGTTATTCTGGGCTTTGATGATTAGTAATAAGCTCTTATAAGGTTGAATTTTGACTGTAAAATTTCTTGCATCATCAAGATGATGTATTTTGTCAATTTAATATTTTGATGTATATGCTTTTTTCAATTTTAACAGTTCGAGTTTGCTGTTAGTATGTCCTTAACTGTTGCAAGAATCCAGGCTTTGACAGGATTTCCTGTATACCCTTAATAACTTTCAAGGGATAAAGACAGATCAAAGAAAATCAAAGCCTCTTAAATAATATCCTTTTCTATAGTCTGCATTCTAGACTTCTATATCCACTAGCATGATTTTTTGAATTGTACATCTGAACATATGATGCTACTTTTAAAGCACTCCAATGATTCCATAAAATCACTTAGTTAATAGCTCCTTCTATTGAGTGTTTACAGGACTTGACACTGTGCCAAGTATTGTTAGGGTCAGCGTTCGTCCTCCCAAGAAAACGCACACACACTTCAGTCGACAATGCAAAAGCAAAAGGAAACTTTATTTCCAGCTAGCTGGGGTCTGAGCCTCCTCCAGCACAGTGGAGTCAGACAAAGACCCCAGGCTTTGTTTCAGCAGGGTTTTTATAACCAAGGTTACAGAGCAAGGGATTAGTTACAAT
>RJWH01009468.1:0-22455 GCA_004363575.1 Solenodon paradoxus | reverse complement strand
CACACCACACACCCCCCCACACCAAACACCCCACTCACACCACACACACAAACCACACACATCACACACACACACTCTGCAACAACAGGTATTCACGAGAACATGTAAACCATCCGAGCAGGTTTCCTGGTATCTCCTACCCAATTAAAAGGAATGGAAGGTGAAACCATTACCAAAACAAACCCTTTTTTCCAAATCAGTAGAGTCGTCATTGTGGGCTCGCGTTCGCTCACGGCGAACACCGTCCCGGCCCGTGCTGCCTGCTCCCGGGGCCTCGGCAGCCTGCGCGCAGACTCCGGGGCCGCTGGGAGTGCAGGTGCAGGTGCAGCTCGAGCGCTTCCGTGAGCTCACGCTGGTACAGCTCTGTACCTGTCTGTCGTGCCGCCATTACAAGCAGCGGTCGTGCACTGTCACTTAGCGCTTCATGGATTAGCGGAGGGGGCGATGGGTGGTGGGGTGGGAGGTGGACAGGGCTCTGGGCACTAACCTGGGCTTTCGTGTCCAGGCTTCTGCTGGTCACTTTGGCCCTGCGGCTGCTCGTCATGCTCAGTGGAAGCAGCCCAAACCTCCAAGACAAGATGAAGGAATTTCAGAAGCGCGAACAGGAGGCGCCAGGGCCCACAGAAGCTCCGAGAGCCGTTACCTGATCTGACTCGATGCCAGGGGCAGAATGTTATGGGGCTCCTGGGAGTTGAATGTGCTGCTCCTGGGGGTGAACTGATTCTCTGTACCAGTGAGCAACCCAAACAGAACCTGGCAGACGAGAACACGCACACTTACATGCTGGCTCTTCCTCCGTCCAGTTCAGAGAAAACCATGCCTGCTGGCCATCGATCACTACTTTGTTCTAACCCTGCAAGGAGCGTTCCTTTGCGTGCTGGTGCTTCAGCCTAGCGGCCTCCAGGTCAGGATCTCAGGCAGAGCTCTTTCTGCTCCTCCGAGGCCTTGCGAAATCCTTAACCCGCAGTTACAGGCTCAACCCTCTTGAGCCCTGCACCTAAGCTCAGCTGTCCACACGCTCCCGGCACCGCCACCGGCACCGTGTGGCCAGCGCGGGTCCGGCCTGCCGCGAGCCCCGGCCCCCTCTCCGCAGTCCCCAACTCACGGACGTTCGCTGCATCAGACGACTGAGGTTGCTGTTGAGGTGTGGGGTGAACACGTCCAGATCGAAGGGGTCGATGAGAGCTTCCAGGGCGTCAGCCACTCGCTCAGCTCTGAAACGGGCAACACTGGTGTCCATGCATTTCTGGACGAAGCTCACTAACGGGGTTGTGAGGCTATGAAGCCTGGAGAACTGGATTTTCTTCTTAATTCCTGGCTCAGGGCCACTTGTCTCGGATCACTGCTTAAGTCACCAAGAGTTACCTGATGTATAAGTTAGTCCATTCCTCCCAGTCTTCCCTTTTCAGGGAGGGCCCTGGAGGTTCAAATTACGGCCACCAGTTGCTAGGCTGACTCAGAGGCATGAGATGCCACCTACTACACTTGACCGTGGAATCTGGCCCGCCGGTGGCCACTGCTGACCTCGCTGGGAAGCCGAGCGCCACTGTTTAAAGCCAACAACTGTGCAGCAGGCAGTCAGTTCCTTTGGAGGCTTCCCGGGTCAGGGCGGTGGGCATTTGGAAGACTCCAGAGTGGGTACCTGGGGTCCTGTTTGTTGCGGCCGCTCTTCACCTCCTCGCCCCTGTTGGTCAGGACAGTGCTGAGATAGCGCAGGTCATAGAGCAGCTGCAGGGCTCGGTTCTGCGTCATGGGGAAGGCACCTTCTTTCTGCAAGTGAATTCCAGTCCCCGTTCAGGGAGGTGGCGTCGACATGAGCAGAAGAGACAGCCTCGTGTTTGGGGTGCGGTAGTTTGTTATTTCAGAAGCACAAATGTTTTATAGTCATACAGCCAATTTACACAACCACCACTGAAAGGTGATGTTAGAAACTCAGTCTTAAATAAAATGAAAAACCTAACCGCAGGGAAGAGTCTATCACTTAAAAGTTTTAGGTGCAATGGAAAGCCACTTTAAAGGTAAAAATCTCGCATGAAGGAGTGTGATTTGGAGGAAGCTGAGAAGACAACCTGAGTTCTTTTGAATATAAGGGGTTGGTCCTGTCTTAAAAAAGCTACTGCTGGCAGCCCTCGTGGAGTAGTGGTTCAGTCCACTGCCTTCGGCTGGCATGGGCCACGTAATCCCAAGGCCAGCTGCGCATTCTGGAGCCGAGTGAGGAGCGCAGATGAACAACAAAATAAACGGAAATGCTTCCCTCCCCCTCTTCCGGCCTGCCTGCCTCTGCTGGCCTTCCTTCATGCCTGCCTGCACCTTCCTTGTAGATAAACGTTCCTACTGCGGGCTACATGGCAAGGCAGACAGTGCGTCACACGAGGGAGGAAGGGCCGGGAGGCCAGAGCCCTTCACCAAGTGTCTGCACGCCACGGCTTCCTTAGTCCCTAAGTGTGTCCTCCACACGGTCACACTGGCTCCTGAGGAGGCCTCGGGGTGACTGCGCCCAAAGCCGTGCCGTGGTCAGAGGCAGGGCTCCTCTGGACACACTCCCCTGTGGCACTGGTCCCGAGCACTCGCCATTTCAGCGGAGACCTGCTTGATGCTTGACCGGGTGTGACTAAGCTCGCAGAGCTGAAAGCACTGCCAGTGAGAAAGCCTGGGCTGGGCATCCTCAGCCCTGGGAATATGACGTACATGTGTGACACCGGGACAAAGAGGGTTTCATTTCTGCTTTTAGTGGGAAAGCCTGCCAGCACCTACCTTAGTCTGCCTGTCTTCAGAGAGCTTCTCATAGGCAGCTACTACTTGACCCAGGCAGCTTTTCAGCATCGCCTGCAAGGTCACCTTGGGCAAGGCGTGGCCTCCGACTCGGTTAATTTCTTGGCATAAGCCAAACAGGAAGGACTGTACGTACCAGGATGGCTAGAAGAACAAAGGAATGTCAAGTTGCCAACTTGCACCCATTACAGGAGATGCTATAAAAGTGGACCCGCGTGTCCTTATGAGGCTCAGCGCCCAGGAAAGGCTGTGCAGTCAGCCCTCGTACAACAGACCAGTCAGTACGTCAGGGCCCTCCATCTACTGCCCCACAGTAGAAAAGCCACACACATTTTCAGCTCTTAGACGCTAGACCTGAAATGGTCTGAAGTCTCCCTCCTTCCCATGGCTGAGTTCCCCCTTATCAGTTCAGTTGGGTCTAACGGTGGCACCTGCTTACCTGCACAGGGAGGCGAATCTTGGATGTGACGCTGCTGCCTGACTCTGCCTCCTCCTGAATTTCCAGTTCATCCCAGCTGGTGGCAGCGGCCAGGACTGAACCAGCGTCATCTAAAAGTAATGACTGGGTGAACCCGTGAGCCAAAACCTGGTAAGAAAAGGTACACATCTGTAGAGGCCACTCAGGTCCTTTGCAGTTTGTTGCAAATTACTAGAGCAATCCTGAGCCACGTCAGTTGCTCAGGTGATGGGGGGTGGCGAGTGGCTGCTTACTGATCTCAGCAGTGGGAATGTCGTGGCTGACAAACATCAGAGGCCACCTCTGAAGACACAAGGGGAGGCTGCAGGGGGTATGACATTTAGGCTGAAGAGTGGGAAATACGAGGCAAGGAGAAAGCTCTTCATTTTCATCAGATGGAAGGCAAAAGAAAATGCAGGTTTCTGACAAAATCTAGACTGGAAAAGCGGGGTGTGGGAGACCTGTATGAAATAAGAATTGCGGGTGCGCCCTGGTAGAGCAGGGCTGGCGCAGCCCACACACATCCCACGGTCCCGGGTTCGTGTCCCTGGACGGGGCAGCAAGCAAGCTGAGCAGCTAAAATGAATGGGGGGCTGCGTCCTCTCTCCCCGCCTCGGCTCGCCTTCCTGCCCGCTGCGCCTTCCCCTTAAAAAAAGAGAGCTGCTGCCTTCTTACTGTACAAAGACCTCCCGAGGCTGGCGAGACTGGAATAGTGACGAAGGGGCGAAAAGGCGCGCACGCGACGGGAAGACACTGTCCAGGCCACTCACGCTCACGACGGCAGAGCTCCACACCCGATAACCGAGAACGCTCTGCTGCAGGAGAAGCTCCTTCACTTCCTGCCACTGGGCCTGCACGGGGACGGCCTCCTGCGTCTTCCCCTTCCCGGGCTGCTTCACGGCCCTGGCCGCCCAGGCCGCTTTCTCGGCGCTCCCTGATTTTCCCAAGATGCACTGCTTCAGGTGGGGACACAGCTCTCCCAGAGCCTGGCACAGCCTGGCCATGAAAAGGGCCGCGCGCAGCCTGGAGGCCCCCAGGGCGGCCTGCTGCCCCTGCACCGAGGCCTCCACACTCTGCAGCTCCGCCCGCACGCAGTCGACAACCTGCCGGATGCACGCCACCGCGTGGGCCCGCAGCGCCGCCTGCACCGTGCCCGCATCTGCGTATCTGTCAAAGGCCCCGTGCTGCGCCTGCGCGGGGGCCGCGTCCTGGGGCAGCGGCGAGTCGCCCGAGGGCAGGTAAGCCAGCAGGTCCTCCAGCTGTCCCTTCAGTTTCGAATCCAGGGCAGCACAGAAGTTCTGGACGCACGGGCTCACCGCCTGGGCCTTCATGGCCAGCCCGCTCCTGGCCGACTGCCCCCGGTTGGCCACACTGACCCAGGCGGCATCGGGCGGCAGATCGCCGGGACTCTCGGACCAGAGGAAGAGGGACATGTTGTCCTCCAAGTGGATGTGCCTGTTTGAGGTGGAGCCGCTGGTGCTGCTGTCCAGCTCCTGCCAGGCTGAGAGCAGGAGGTCTCTGGAGCTGCTGGCGATGGCATCGAAGCCTTCCTTCGTCAGCGTCTACAAGAGAATGAGAGGACAGTGCTCGTTTCCACGCCATTCAGGGGTCTCAAAATAGGAGCCAGGGGGGCGGCAATCTATGCCAGCACTCAGAAGGCGCCCCACCCTGACCCTGCGGGGGGATGACAAGGCCAGACTGTCCTCCACAGGCTCAGAGAGGCCGGGTGTCGGCAGACCAAGGTCACGCCTGAGGGATGCGCTCCCGGCCGCCCGCCAGAGGCCCGGACTCTCAGTGCCGGCGTCTGAAGCTCTCTCCGCTCCTGTTTTTCCCTTAAGGACAGGTGCAGCAGTGATGCAGGTGAGCAGGCAGGCAGGGAGAGAGAGGAGGAAGAAGCATGTTATTGCATTTCTAATTTAGCTGTTCATGCTGGCCACTTCCCCCGGAACCCAGCACTCTAATCCAAGTGTGTGTGGCCTGCGCTTCTTCAGAGGCAATTGGCCCAACCACTACTCCACCAGGGCACACCCTCTGACCACTTCTGTGGCTCGGTATGGAGAGGAGCTGCCAGTAAGCCAGTAAGTCAGCAGAAGAAGGTTACCTGTAGGAGGTAGGTAACAGGTGTCAACACATAGGAAGTGACAGTGAAAAACCACACTAGGGAAATCAATTAAATAAAGAAGGAAACAAACATCACGTGAGGGCCGCCTCGCAGCCGAGGTGACTCCTCAGCTCACCTGTAAGCGGTCCAGAAACAGCTGCTGCATCAAATCCTCCCAGAACAAGAGCGGCTTTTCCAGAAGCCGCTGACATACGGCGTCCCAGCCGCGGCCGGTGGACTCGTGTGTGAGTGACTCCCACACGGCGTCGCGGATCCCTGCGAGGCCTTTCATGCTCTTCACATACAGAAGCAGGCTGCTGATCCCGTTTTTAATGTCTTCGTTACACCTGCAACGAAACCACGATCCTCAGGCCCTGTCGGAGCGGGGCCTCTGCACCTCTAGGAAGGAAAACAGCGGGGCCCCCTCTGACATGTCAACACAGTATTTCCAGCTGGGGTGGCACCTGTAACCCTTTCGAAGGGCCTACCCTTGCTTCCCCGAGGAAGTCCACAGCCCCCAGGACAGCGGCAAAAACCAACGCACTGAGTGAGCGCAGGCGTGGCACTCACGTGAGGATCCACTTCTGCAGGGTGCCTCGCAGGTATTTGGAGCTGATGGGGTGTGCCAGCGTTCGGAGGGCCGGCTGGAACTCGACGATGGATGCGGGCAGGTGTCTGAACCAACTGCAGAGCCTCATCTCCTCCTGCAGCACACCAACGCCCTTCCCTGAAGAGCAGGCGGGTAGGCGTGTGAGAAGCGGGGAGGGCAGCCCTCGCACGGCACGTAACAACAAACTAGCAGCAATTTCCGATTGTGCGTCGGTCGGACAGGACTTCTGAGATGGGGGAAAGGAGGTCCAGAGTATGGCCCGGGCCTCCCTTCCCAGGGACTGTGGCAGCCTCTCTCTGACTCTGGTCACCCCACTGCCCAAGAAGAATGACGAAGGGCAGAAAGGCCCCGAAGAGGGAAGGGGGGAGAAGTGAGTGCTCCCTTATACTCGATGATTCAAAAATAGAACTCGTTAAAAACAGAAGGCGATGCCTCCCTCTCCTCACCATCCTCCTGTCCCCCTGAAGGTCTAAGGAAAGAATGGACTCATCCGAGCGTGAGCAGTGGCTCCGCAGAGATGACCTCTCCGGAAGGGTACAGCCAGCGCCCTGCTGGAGGACGGGCCGGGCGCGGTCCACGTCCGTCTCAAGGACCCAGGTTCGTGCCCTGGGACTGGCGAGACCAGGATGAACAGCTAAATAAAGTAAGTGCTTCCTCTTCTCTGTCCCTGCCTATTCACCTTCATTCCGGTCAGCACCTTCTTTTCACTTTTTAAAGGAAAGGTACAGGCAGGAATAAGGTGAGCAAGCAGGGAGAGGGAGGAAGAAGCATTTTATTTTTTATTTAGTTGTGCATCTTGGTGGTTCTCCCTGGCCCGGGATGCGAACCTGGGTCCTTGGGATAGACGTGGACTGGGGGTCAGCCGGAGGCAGTTGACCAAACCGCTACTCCACCAGGGTGCGCCTGCACCTGCCTGTGAAAAATAAAAAGAAGGGCACAGCCGAGCTGTGGCTCTGGAGGCCCACTTGCTGCCTCCAAGAGTCTGAAACACAGAGGTCCCTTGTACTCGATGTTCAACGTCGTGACAAATTCGCCAACACTCTACTTCCGTGAAAGGGAAACTACTCCCTCAGCACCAGGGGAAGCGGAAGCCCAGGACACAGTCAGCCAAAGACGGGCGAGAAGCCCGCCCTGAGAATGGCCATGTGGCTGGCACCACCTTCTTTCTGCCTGTCAGCTCCGCTTCTGTCTGCATCTCCCCGTCTGACCTGTGAGTTCCGGAGTTCCCTACGGCACAGTCCTCTGCCATCCTCTCTGTCCTGAGGACGTCACCTGCTTATCAGCTTCCAGCCACAGCCACACGCAGATGCCCAGGACGTGTCGCTGGCCAGACAGCTCTCAGCTGTCCCAGAACGGCAGTCACTGCCCACTCCACATCCCCATTCAGGTCTCGGTCATCGTCGGCGCCACATCTTTATGTGAACTCACCTCGGCCCTTTAGACCAGCTCCTGACACTTTCCACGTCACCTGCTCCACCCAGCACCGACTCAAACGGACATGCGCACCGTCCCATGTTCCTTCCCTACTGCCCGTCTGCCCCTTGGTCCAGCTCTCACATCCAGCCCAGCCCAGGGAATCCACTGCCACATTAAGGCCAATTGCATTTAACTTCAGTTGGGAAAAGACGCCACCAAATACAAGTGCAGGACGCAGGGGACAGCTTTTACCAGACAAGGAGCCCACCGGCCTGGGAAGCCTGAGAGGGGACTATGGGGAAAGCTGACCTCCCACACCGGTCCACCGGCTCTGCATCACCTGTTCACAACTCAGAGTCTGACCACGCCTCGTCCCCTCACCGAGACCCGAGCCTCTCCCGCCTCCTTCCAGCTCCTCAAATAAACTGGCATCCCCTTCGCTGCAGGACCTCAGCACACCTCTTGCCCTCCCGGGACTCTCTTCCATGCTTCCTCCACCGGAAAAACTCACTTAACCTTCAGCTTTCGGTTTAAACCTCACTCCCCAGGGCAGGCTTCTCCGACGGGGAGCCCGCCCGCCAGTGCTCCGCCGCCAACCTGTACTTTGTCTGCCCAGCAGTGACCAGTATGTAAGTAAGCCGATGCTCCGTGTCTGCCTCTGCCACGAACGTGACCTCCAGGAGAGGGGACACAGCGGCTGCAGAGGCGCAGCGTCTCCGCAGAAAGCAGCAGGGCTGGCTCGGCGCTCACCGGCAGGCTGCTGATCTGTGACGGTGTCCAGAGTGGAGAAGAGCAGGCCGCACGGCAGGGAAGGGTCTGGAAGCACGCCTTCCGGCAAAGTGTAGAAAAGCGCGTGGGCTTGGGTCAAAGTGGTGGCCAGCACCTCCACCAGGGAGCTGATCTGAGCCTTGACCCCAGCACCTACGGAAGACACACGGCTCTGAAACAGCCGCCCCGACGCGGCTCTGGACGCTGCGGCCCCCTGGGCACGCCCTCCAGAGTTGCGTTTAGGGAGCGATGTTGACAAAAGGCCACACCCACCATGGTGAGGCTGGTTGAGAAGTTTCTGGATGGCTGCCTTCCGGGCCATCAGGAAGTCCGTGAGCGCCTGGCGCGGAGAGCTCTCCTCCAGGAGCATGATGGCGCACAGGGCCTCGGCCACCGCCTGGTCCGACACGGCGTGGCATCTGAGCAGCAGCTTGCTCTCGTACAGAATGGCTGACCTAGAGACAGGAGGGCCTGGGTCGGCGGGGGCGGCTCTGCAGCGAGGGGGACCGGTGCCCTGGGAAGGCAGGCGGACTCCGGACAGTACCACGGGGCAGTGTGGCCGCTGCAGATCCTGCCGCAGGACGCGCTTACCGGAAGTGGCGGGCGGCGGCCACCTGCCGGATGAGTATGGGGAACCGCGAGAGCACGGGGCTCTGGAGGGCGCCCGCCGCGTCCAGCTGGAGCAGGCTGTGCAGGTGGCAGCAGAGCAGATAGAGCCGTGTGGCGTGCAGGTGCTGAGACGCCTCCATGGAGCTCCAGATCTTCTCGGGGATTTCTAGGAGCAGCTTGATCTGGGCGGCCATGCTGTAGAACTTCTCCTGGGACGGCGGCTGCGGCTGCAGGGACAGACACAGGACCAAGTCAGAAGAACAAGCAGCAGCAAGGCCAGGGTTCGGTGGGCTTGGGGAGGAGGGTGGGGATGTGAGGCTACAAAGCGCTCGCTGAGCGCCACTCGGTGCCACTCAGCAAGGCGTGAGCGCCGGGGAGCTGAGTTACTGGAGTTAGGGGCGATGGCCCCCGACCATCGGTTTCTCCTACCACTTGCAACCTTCACTCGGTCTCAAGGGGGAGCCCACCGGATCTGGCATTCCCGTCCTCGTGGTGTCCCAATGGCATGGAGCCCACAGAACACCAAGCTTCCTCCTTGCCTGGTCGGACGTCCAGCCTTTCCTGCTCCTCCTCTGAGGGCACCACGGATGGACACCTTTCGTGCGGATCCCCTTCACCCGCCCTCCACCAAATCTTCATCTGGTTCAGTCCACACGCCTCTGCTTCAGGACGCTCCTCCCACAAACTCCAGCTCTGAGCAGAGGGCCACTACCGCAACTGGACCTCTAGTCCTCACCGCTCCCTTGAGTCCCAGCCGAGGGGGCTTGTCCCCTGGTTAGTTTGACTGTTGTTCTGTAATCAGTGTATTTAAAAGTGAAGGCTCTTGAAAACCCAGGAGCGAGGTTCCTGCCACCGCCTCCATAATTTTAAGGCAGGTCGTGCCATCTCACACTTAGATTCATCCAAAGACATTTCCCTTGCAGTGTGTTCTTTCTTACCCTCTCCT
Organism: Solenodon paradoxus; assembly: GCA_004363575.1. Taxonomy (NCBI): domain Eukaryota; kingdom Metazoa; phylum Chordata; class Mammalia; order Eulipotyphla; family Solenodontidae; genus Solenodon; species Solenodon paradoxus. The sequence continues at coordinate 12,776 of RJWH01009468.1, read as the reverse complement.
TTCCCTTTGACATCAAATTAACCTTCAAAGACCAGTTTGATCATACCTTTGCTCAGTTCTAAACAACTCTTCAGCGCCTGGTGGTCAAGGATTTCCTGCCCTTGCACCACTTTCTTCCAGGGACCCTTGAATCCATGGTTCCCATATGTGTCCTTAAGACCCCTCCTTTCTTTCTTTTTCTTTCTTTTTTTTTTTTTTTTCAAGGAAAGTTGCAGGCAGGCAGGCAAGCAGGAAGAGAGAGAAGGAAGAAGCATTTTATTTATTCTATTCAGTTGTTCATCTTGGTTGTTCTCCCCAGCCCCAGAGGTGAACCCAGTTCCTTGGGATGTATGTGGACTATGCTTAGGCTGGAGGCAGTTGACCAACCACTACTCCACCAGGGTGCGCCAGAAGGACCCACGCTTGAAGTGACTTCCTTCAGAAATCTTATGGTAAATGTATGCAATTGTTTTGGAAATCAATCACCCCATATCTTGAAATGCTTTTTTTTTCCTGCTATTCTAAATTATTTTTTCCTATCAGCTTCTCCTGGATTTAATTCCTTGACTAAACTGTCAGCTCTTCAGAGCAGGAATTGGGGGACTTCTGTTTATTTGTACCTTGAAAACAGAAAGCAGTCACGTTTTTGTGGGTTTGACAGACAGTCAGATGTAACTACTATTTTAAAAAATATTCCTGGTGCCTAAAGTCAGGTCGAGGCGCACTGTGTGGCTCAGGAAGCTCAAACGGCCAAAGTGCAGACCATGTAAAACCCAAAATCGGGGTTGGAGACCCAGGGCCGGACGGACAACGAAAAACAAACAAAAATCAGGTGTAGCACAAGTTAGCATTTCATTAAATATAAAGCAAGACTCAGTTAAGCAAATCCTGGCCACCTAAGAGACACATAGTAAACGCGCAGCTTATGGAGAGAGAAGGTGTCTCTTGTCAAAAATCAGTGATGCGCTTTCAATTTTCTCTGCTTTATTTTGCAGACCCAGCATATTGACCTGGATTATTCTAAAAGCCAGGTTGTATTAAAAAGTTCCAAGCTGGCATTAAATTGTACTTTTGTAATTTCTTGTTCCAGGTCACAGCAAGTTCTTTTCCAGGTTGCTTAGAACAATTTCCTATTTACCTTTTTTACCTTCCAGGCACCTCACCCCTTCTCTGTATCCCTAGTCTGACTCCTCCGCATCCTAGGGCAGCGTTCTTTAAGAACATCAGCTGCTGCTCCAATGTTAGGATGCGCTTAGTTTCAAATCCTTCCACCTCAGGTCCAATGCTAGGTGTCTGGGGGAAAGAGCACTTAGCAAAGCCTGATTAGAATAACCATAGCTAAAATGAAAACATGGCGCTATTGAAAGGTGAGTGTCTGGGCGCCCCTGGTGTCCCAGAGGTTAAATTTGGTACGGCTACATACACCCCAAGGTCTTTGGTTCAAGACCTGGCCGGGGAGGCAACCAATGATGAGCAACTTCCGCCTCCTCTCTCCTCCTGCCTGCCGCTCACCTTCACTCCTGCTGCACCTGTCCTAAAACACAAAGGTGACGGCTTGCTAGCCATCGTATCCTCCAACAACGCAGACCAAGGGTAGGACAGCTCTTCGGGACAGTGGATACTAATCTTGGACGTGGGTGGAGGGACTCTGTGATGAAGAACGCACGGCCAGGGTGGAAGTATCACAATAAGGGGGAAATCTGTTCTAAGCAAAACCTCAGCAAGGCTGTCTTGAGAGAGACCCCTGGGGTTTCCACTTGGAAGGTGGAAGGCAGAGCCTAGGAACCCAGTGAGGGCCAAAGTCAGTGGAAGGACAGCCTGCCACCTCGCTGAGGGGCGTCCAGAGTGGGCGCACTCTCTTCCCGGCAGCAGGCAGCAGTCGGGACGGATCTGGGGTCCGCAGGGGCTGCCCAGGGGCCGGTGGAGAGGCTGGGGCAGGGCCCGCCCTGCGCGAGGGGAAGGGGTCCGCGGGGACAGGCGCCGGAGGCCGGCGCGGGGTGGGGGGGAGGGACAGCGCCGGGGGACAAGGGGACTCCAGGCTCCGGGGCCAGCGCCGGGGGACAAGGGGACTCCAGGCTCCGGGGCCAGCGCCGGGGTCGGGGGCTGACCTGCGGCTCCCGCGGCGGGGCTGCGGCCGCGCCGGCCAGGCGGAGGCGCGCGCAGCACTGGTCCGTGGCCTTCACGGCGTCCAGCAGCCCCTCGGCGCAGCGGCGCATCTGGCCTATGGTGTCGGCCGCCTCGATCAGGTCGCGGTACCGCTCGCCCACCATCTGCCGCAGCTCCTCCTTCTTGTGCTCGATCTCCGCGCGAACCTGGCGCTCCAGCCCGCGGATCTCCTCCGCGCCGTGTGTCTCAAAAAGCGCCGCGGGGTCGCGCAGATCCAGCCGCTTGAAGGCGGACGAGGTGGCCGCGGCCGCCATGCTGGAGCGGGGAGCCGCCGCCGCGTCACTTCCGCCCGCGGGCCCGCCCCGCGGCCATCTTGGTTAGGGGCGGAAGCCAGCGAGGCCCGCGAGGAGCCATGTTTCTTCCGGGCAGCCTGGGCGCCGCGCCGATTTAAAGGGACGCGGGTTACGTTAGGTCGCGGGGCCCGGCGTTCAGGTCTCGGCGCCGCGTATTGGGGTCGAAAGGCCCTGCCCGGCGCTCCCGGAGCCCGCAGCGCCCGCGTCGGGTTGGACCCGGGACCGGCGGGTCCCGGCGGAGACAGGCGGGCTGCACCGGACGGAGCGCGGGGACAGCCGCTGGTAAACGGGGGTGCGCGTTCCGTTTGCTTCTGCCGCTGACTGTGCTCTGGGGTTTCGGCGTTGCTTCAAGCTGGTGTTTCATCGTTCCCCTGATGCAGCCCGGGGGACGGCAGTGGACGGAGCAGAGTCCGCGGAGAAAACCGAGCGTCCAGGGCGGGGGGCGGGGTCGCGACGCGCGCTGACTCGGTCACGACAGAGTGAGAGCGCGTGCCCGCTTCTTCTAAGTCTTTCTAAGACCCTTGCTTTCGTAGCCACGGTTCTTATGAAGATGTGCCAAGCATGCAGAGTGGAGAGAGTGGTGCATGTGCCCACCTGCCAGATTTCATTCTTCCTAACTCGGGGTCCTACCCACTTCCTCTCCCGCATCAACTTTATTACTTTGCGGCAAGTCCCGGACCTCAGGTAATTTCCATTTGTAAACCATTCATTTATAATATTCTGCTTTATCTCACAGCAGCTCTGCAATGTAGGAAGTATTTCATTTTCCAAATGGGTAACCTGGGACCCTCAGAGGCAAACGGGCGTCCTTAGTAAGAGTGTACTTTTCAAAGCCTGACCACAGAATTATTTAATGAATAGACACACAGCCCTGCAAGGTAGATCGGTTTAATTATTCCGACATGACAAACAGGTCAGAGAACCAGGCTTCCTTGCCTGCCAAGTCATAGATCTAGTAAGTGAAGGGATCATCGCTTAGAGCTAGATTTTTGAACTCCTGGCCTTGTTCCTTTTCTGTCTTGTTACACAGTTTCCCGCACCCTCAAAACACTACTGGTGGCAGGTCTGTAATTTGTCGTAGCAATCTAGGTGACATGCGTCCTGGCTTGGCTTCCTGGCATCTGCAGAATCTCTTTTCTGTATTTCGCGAAGTCACTTGTTGGTCAAAATCACCTCCTGGGACCCCTTACAGCTATGCTCAGATTGACCAGCGAGGCATGACGACTTCCTGTGACTTCCAGTGCAGAGCTTCTCATGTCCAGCAGCAGGCACAGCGGAGTTTCCATTTTGGTGAGGCCAGCTGTCACTTGTGACAACATCCACTCTCCTGGGACTGCGGGGCACTGGACCTGGCAGCCGCTCCAGAGTCAGGCATCCAGAGGCATGCTGCGCCTGGTTCTGAACCCTTCGTAGCTTCCCTTCATCCCCTCTGTGCCCTGAGTCTGCTTCCCAGCCTTCCCGGGACATCGATGAGCTGTCCAGTCTCTTACCAAGTTCACTTCTTTGAACGTTGTCAGGGTCAGCTCCTGGCCCTAGAAACCAACACGCACTCCTGAGTTTGCAGCTCTGCGAGTGTGGCTGTCCTCTCTCTGACAGCAGGAGGGGGGAATGGCAGCATGCTGGTTCGGGTGGGGGCCTGGGGCTCCCACTTGTACATGCACCTGTCATTTTGGGTGGAGGATAGGCAGGCTCCCCAGTGGACCCCGCCGTCAGCACTTTCTCCACCCTTCCTCGCTTTCTCCGGCGACGTTCATCTGGTGGCCTGAAGAGGCTGCTATTGCTCTTCTGACGGCAGCATGGAGACCTGGCAGGTGGTCAGCACCCTGCCCAAAACGCTGGGGAAGCTCAGGGGTGGAGAAGACAGCACTGACCTTCTTACGCTCTGCATCTCCTTTCTCGTTCCCCCTGTAAAGGAGCATCCCTTTCCCTGCCCCCTGCTTCTGCTCTTGTGCTTTTAAAACTAGAATGTGGACAAATCTCTCGACTCCACGTTTAGAGCGGTCACTGTGCGGGGCACAAGGGCAGGCGATAGAACTTGAGCCTTTTTATTTCCCCCGATGGAGTTTTCATGACTAAAGGCACCTCCTAGTTTTATTGCTGTGGTTTAGTTTTATTTAGGGATGAACGTGCATGTGTGTGCATGTGCGTGTGTGCGTGTGTGATGTGGCAACTGGCGCGGAGTTGTCTTACTTTCACCTTCAATCTTTGGAGGTAGATTAGTCAGCAGCCAGGCCTACCTTCCGGTCCCCTTCTGTCTGACTCAGAAGTCCTTGATCTTCCTTTGTCACCTTATTAGCTTCAAAGGAAATTTCAGAACATCAAGAGAGACCGAGAGTGCGCCCTGGTGGCCTACAAGTCTAGTGCACCTGGGAGCAGCCCCATGTATGGCCCAAGGTCCCGGGTTCAAGACCCAGAGGCTGGGGGAACAACCAGTGTGGACAACTAAGTAAAAATAAAGTGCTTCCTTCTCCTCCCTCTTCCTGCCTACTTGCCTACTCGCCTTTACTCCTGCTGTGCTTTTCCTTAAAAAAAAAGGGAGACGGGTGGGCCAGACAGCTCCGAGAACATTCAGATGGTGTCTGCAGGGCTTCCTACGCTTTGTCTGCAGACGTGTGGGCCGACGGCGGGCCCAAGTTGGGGTGCTCTCCAGTGATTTGGGGGCAGATGGGGTGGCCATGCCTAGGAGCCAGGTGTCTATGTGCTGGAGAGCTGTCCTTCAATCTGGGAAAAGGATCTGACGTAACGCCCAAACAGAAGGGCTGCCAGCAGGCAGATGCCACGCGTCCTTCCTTTGTGCATATGTGCTCTTGCAGGTGGGGGAGGGGCGTCTGGCTCTTGACTCGGGGACTGAAGGACGCATTAAGTATTTGCAGAGAGAGTGAGTGTGGTCACGCACCTGTGTCACATAATCACCAAGGGACGCCCTGGAAAGGGCAAAAGCGTCTTTACCCCGCGCACACCAAATGGTTGAAACCTGGGAGCAGAAAGACAGCTGTCTCCCACTCCAGGACCTGTTTGCCGCCCTCCTTCCTCCCTCAGCGGCTGCGTTTTCAGTGGGCTGAGTGGACCTGCTGGCTCTCAGCTCTGTGCCCCAAGGAAGCGGAGGGAGGCAAGGGTGTTCTCTCGGCGCTGGGACAGAATGGGGACTGGGCACACCGGAGAAGTAATAGTAAGTGAAAGACAGAGTTGCCTACAAAAATGGAAACGAATAACTTTGGCTAAGCTGGGAGACGTGGAGAGGGAGGAAGCAAGAAGGAAGTGGACAACAAATGTCCAGAGGAGAAGAGGGACATCTGATGGGGTAAAAGAGAAACTTGGTCTTAAACAGGGATGTCGGGGTTGGGACTCAGACACGCGTTCGCTGAGATGCCAGTGGGATGGAGAGAGTCTCATGCATTGACCTGGACATCTTATCTTGATGGCAGTGTTTATCAGCCCGTGTGACATTTGTCATAGAGGGGCGGGTATTTGACTGAACTGTTTGCAGACATCGGAGACTCTGCCTTCAACAGACAGCTGGCAGGCATCATGCCGGGTGGAGGTAGGTCTGGCATCTGGGCATCTGGGCGTTCTCAGCACCTCAACAGGAAAAGCTGATCGGAAGCTCACGCGCTCGGGTCCCTGGCCGGCATGCATTTGAGGACTGCGCTGCCAGCTAGCTCTGTGCTGGACGCTCTGCAGAATCCCGAAGCAATTCAGTCCAGGGTCCTTGGTCCTGTAACTTCTTGTCACGTTTCCCCGCCCCGTTGTCTTTTCCCTTGGTCCCCTTCTGCCCTCACTGATGAGCCCAGTATTGAAACAATAGATGTTGTCAGACAGGCACGTCCTCAGATTCAATCCCGTATATTTTCCAACCTACTGGGATGTGTACACACTTGGTACAGAGAAACCACGTGTCCCTGCGCCTCGGCTCCTCCTGACCTCTGCGTCCTCGTCCTTCATATACTTTCTCCCTCTCGTTTGCGTCATGACCATCATTTACCAGATCCATAGCCTCTTGTGACTTCCATCTGGTAAAGATGCTCCTGTGGGTGCACCCAGGTGGAGTAAAGGTTGAGTCAGCCGCCTTCCGCCAGCGCAGTCCAGTGCACCCCCAAGGACCCCAGTTCGTGTCTTGGGTCCCGGGGGAACAGCCAAGGTGAACAACTAAATAAAATAAAGTGCTTCTGGTGTGCCCTGGAGGAGCAGTGGCTGGGTCAGTCGCCTCCGAAGGACGCTGGCCACATGCTCCTGGGTTCGAGCCCAGCCTGGGGGGAAACAACCCGTGTGGTCAACTAAATGAACAATAAAGTGCTTCTTCCTCCTCTTTCTTCCTGCCTGCCTGCTTGCCTTCATGCCTGCCTGCACCTTCCCTTTAAAATAAGTAAGTAAATAAATAAGTGGACAAAATAAAGTGCTTCCTCCTCCTCTCTCCCTGCCTTTGTTCGCTTCATTCCTGCCTGCACCTTTCTTTAAAATAGAAAAACCCTCCTTTGTCTGCCTGCCCCTTCCCACCCCGTCCGCTTCTCTCCCCATCGCAAGGCAGCATCTTGACCTTGACAAGGCACCTGCGTTGTCTGCTCCCCCCACCCAGGAGGGCCGCACTCCACCTGCTGCAAGCCCTCCCGCTGCATCGTGCCACATTCAGCGGTAGCTTCTCAGCATCTGGTCCTCTCAGCAGCGTGTCCCCGGGGGCCAGCATCTCCTCTTGACTTTGGGGACGTGGTCTAATGGCTTTCTCCCTCCTCGGCCGGCACTTCCTTTCATCCTTCTGCTCTCTCCTGCCGTGGCCTGCCCTGTGCATGTCGACGCACCCAGCTCAGCAGCAGCCCCATGCCAGGTGGCCTTCCTGTCTAGTGAGCCCCACCGCCCCGCGGCCTCACCTCAGCGGGTAGCTGGTCACGACATTGGTTCAGCGGGGTGGTGCTGGCCGTGGGAATGGACGGAAAGAAGAGGTGTTTGCAGGTGAGTCCATTTGTTACTCGCCCTGAGCTCCTGGTTGATGCGCCTGGTAGCCCTTAGACGCTCTGCGGGATGACTCAGGGACATGCCAAATACGACACATCTACCTGAGAACCCCCTTCCTGCCACCTGCCCTGACCCTCCTCCAAGTCTCGGGACATCTCAGGAAATGGCTGCCTTTCTTCATGGCTGCACCCAGGGTTAATCCGCGACCATCCACACCCTGTCCATTTACAAGTCCCACGGCCGCTTTTTGCTGTTTAAAGGAAGGTGCAGGTAGGAATGCAGGCCAGCAGGCAGGCAGGTGGAGAGAGAGGAGGAAGTACTGTGTTTTTGTTTAGTCGTTCTGGCTGGTCGTTCGTTCCCCCTTTGAACCCCGGCCCTGGGGAGGGGTGTGGGCTGCCCCCGGGTGTACTACACCGCTCGGCCACCAGGGCGCGCCCCGCATGCTTCATGCAAACGCGGGTGGACGAGCTTTCCCTGCCAGGAGCCAGAGGCAGCAGCCTTGAGGACGCTGTGGCCTCTCACCGCTGTTCCACAGGCCCTTCCAACACGAAGTCGGCAGTGTTCTCAGTGTGTGCACGGACCGCACACGGTGTGCCCCAAACTCCTCCCCAAAACAGGCCGAGGACCCATTTTTTCCATTGGTCTCCCAAGTTTGTTCATCTTTGGCCCCAAATTAACCCCTGTCCCTTTCTGTCTCTTCCGTCTCCTCTGGCATCCAAGCCACCCATTTCTCATCGGACCACCCCTTGTGACCTCTTAGTCCCGTTTTCATTCTCTTTATTCACTGCTGTCAACACGAAAGCAAGTTGAATCTTTTAAAAGGGTGCATCAGATCGTGAGCTAAAGCCTCCATCAGCTGCCATCCCCGTGAAGTCCATGCAGACTCCAGCCCGAGACCGTCCCACCTGCATCGCTGCCCCTGCCCCTCCACTCACCTCACTCAGCTGCAGACACTGAGCTTTGTTTCAGAAGGAGGCTTGGCGCCCTCCTACTTAACGCCTTCACTCTAGCTGCTTCTTTGACAGGACGGACACACGGCGCTCACCTCCTCCGAGGAGCCTGCCCGGACTGACGACCCCAATCCAAAGTAGGAAAAGCTGATGTTCATAAAGTGCCCTTTCGAGGTGACCACTGTTAGGAACTCTGGATGTGAACTCCCTTACTCAGTTCTCACCAGAAAAACCCTCTGAACTGGACCCTGTTCTTACCTCCACCTTATTGAAGAGAAAGTTGGGATGATGGGAGAATAAATTATGTGCCCCAAATCAATGAAGTCGCAGAGCTGATGGGGAGACCCGGCTCTGGGTCCTGGGCCCTTCACCGCCCGACCCCTTGTGCGTCTCCCTGACCGCGGGGCAGAGACCTGGTCTGTCTTGGTGTCACCAAATTCCCTGCTTGTCAAGCTGTGTCCGGCACACAACACACACCCAATACTTGTTGAGCACACGGATAACCATCTGCCTTTGACAAAATCAGTGTATTAGATGCTAGTAAGTCTGTAAATATTCAAATTATACTTTGCCTTAGAATTCGTATGAGAGAGAAAATGATCAGATTCATTCACTTGAATTTCAGAAATGTCGACTTCTTATCCCATATTCTGATCAACCCTCCCCTCTGCCCCCAAATTATGTGATTTTTTTTTTTTTTACTATTTATAGAATTAGAGACGACTTCTGCCCATTCGGGCCACCTTATTCCTTTATCTTGTTGTTTGTGGCTTGTGTCAGGAGTGCGTTCACAGGTGTCACTATTCCAGGGCAGCAATGCTGAAGGTCAGTGTGAGCTCAAGGGGGGGTGGTCACCGCCAGCCTGGTTGGCGTCTTCAGCTGGAGGACAGAGATCTGTAAGAAAAGCTGGTTTCTGTGATAGTGCTGCCCTCGCCTTTCTTACAGGGCTGCATCAATCTCCTGGGCACAGCTGGTGTGATGACATAGTTTTGGTTCGTCATTTTGTTTTCCTCTTGGATTCAGCATACCTGGAGAAAAAGCTTGGCGGGAAGTGGTTTTCGAGTCCATTTTATCTCGTACAAGCCATTGGTGGGATCACTCCGTCCTGGGATTCACACAACCTAAAGTTTTAGGTTTTGTGGAGCACCCTGGTGGAGGAGTGGTTAGGTCCACTGCCTCCGGCCGAGAGCACAGTCCACATACATCCCAAGAACCTGGGTTCACACCCCAGGGCCGGAGGGAACAGCTAAGATGGACAGCTACATAAAAATAAATAAAACGATTCTTCCTCCTCTCTCTGCTTGCCTGCCTGCATCTTGAAGTTCGACCCAGAGAAATCAGAGAAATCAACCCTGCTTGGCCCAAGGCTGGCTGATTAAAGATTCTGAATCCATTAGACATGAGAAAAGTAGCATTTTGGGTCTTTTGAAAATACAGTTCTGGGGAAAATACAGCCATTGGACTATAGTGTATTGAATAGCCGGGTCGGTTTGGAGATGTGATTTCCGAGGCGGCAAGGCTAGTCGAAGAGGGTAGGACTTGACCTTTCCACTTGGAAAGTTGTACAGGTGTGTTTATATCCTGAGACGGGAAACCACAAAATTGTGTCCTGCAGGGTTGAGTCCTGGGGTTTGAGCCTCTGGAACGCGATGGGAGTGGGCGGGACTCTAACCTTCCACCCCCTGCAGCTCCCAAGCATCCCAGCGCTGGTTCTCCAGGGTGCCCCCTAAGACATGCAGAGCGCCTCTCACAGGGGAGGGCCGGGTGGCCACTTTTTCATGGGAAGGTGGGGTGGACTCGCTCTACCTCCTACCCCAGACTGACAGCTGGGTCCCGAGATCCAGGGCGTCCTCGGGTTGGAAGGACTGAGGGTTCTCACATGCCTGCTCCCCGCCACCCATCTGTTCTGTGCCTCTCCCAGCTCTGTGTCCTGGGGATACCTCTCCTGTCTCCACTCAGGTTGAGTCCAGCTGTGCAAGAACAGAAGGACCCACTGTGACTCAGCCTGGGCTGCATTACTTTGCAGCCACATCTCCTGTTGAATCTCCCTTCTGCAAGGCTCTGCTCTCTGGCACGTCTCCGCCTCCTCGTGCCTTCAGCTGGAGGGGTAGGAAACGTTCCCTTTGCTGCCTCCCTTCTCCAGGGTCCTCAGCCATCTCCTGCAGACTCCTCTCTGCCTGCCACACCTCTGTACCTCCTTCGTGACGTTCATCTCCGTTAAGTCCTGAGGTGCCATCTGTTTCCAGCTGCACCAGTGAGCCATGCAGATGGTTCTAGACCTGGGATGAACGTGATACGCGCCCTCTGGTTGGTGCTGGGCCAAGAACCAAGAATCAGCCATCTGTAACATGCCGTGAGCGGCTAAAGTTTCTAGAATGCTTTGCAATTTCAGGGTCTATTTAAGGAGGTGAGAAGTTCTGCTCTGGTCCAGTCTGGTGGGCACCACAGCGTAGCTAGATTTAGCGGACGAGGAAAGACCTCGAGCCAGAGAGGAACACTGTAGGCAGAAAGCCTGCAGCGCCGTGTCAGACAGACAGCCAGTGAGTTTACTGTTCTACTTTGGACTTGCTTTTATTTTGCATCACCTGTTGATTTTGGTAGTGCCTGCTAAGCGTTCCATTACGGGCAGGATTTGGGGCCCTGGTTTAGTGTCAGGAAAATGAAAATAAAGATAGAACTACCATTTGATCCAGCGATCCCCCCTCTGGGCATCTACCCAGAGGACACAAAATCTCCTATCGGAAGAAGTACCTGCGCCCCTGTGTTCCTAGCAGCACAGTTCACAAGGGTAAGAGATGGAAACACCCGAAATGCGCATCCACAGATGCTGGATAAAGCAGCTGTGGTCTAGAGACTCGATGGAATTCTAAGCAGCAGCTGAAAATATGAAATGTGCCCTTTGCAGCAGTCTCGATGGAACTGGAGGGGATCATGTTAAGCAAAATAAGTCAGAAAAAGAGAAATACAGGATATTTTCACTCACGTGGAATAGAATGAAATGAAACAAATATACTGATAAACCCCACAAATCTCACAGGACACACGATAGTGACTTGGAGGGGACAGGAGGGGAAGGGAAGGAAAGGGCACAGACTGGGGTGAGGACACCACAGCTCTGATAACACCCACAGACTGAGAAGGGCGTTCAGTGTCTTTAAAATGAGATGGCTTTGTAAACAAGATGAATAATAATGCAATGATATTTAAAAAGATGTAGGAGAACTGTCAGTCATTTGACAGCCAAGAAGTTTCTGGTCTTTCACTGGAATTCAAGATGAAGGGAGCCAAATATTTACTGATTGCCGCTATGTGCCTGGAAAGGCGATAAATTACCCACAATATTTCCTTTCATCCATCTTTACACTGTAAGGTCCATGGCGTTATGCCCGTTTTGTAGACAAGGACCTGTGGCTGGGACTGTCAGACTCTCCCTCCAGGTCACAGATCCCACAGGCGGGACACAGGTCCTAGGCCTCAGTTTCCTCATCTGTAAAATGGGGCTAACAGTAGTGCTTGCTTCATAGAGTTCTTGGGGGGTTGAATGAGTTGCTCCACGTAAAGTGCCTAGAACATGACTCGTACGTGGTGAGCACTCAAAAAAGGGAATTTTTCTCTTTAAAAAATATTTTATTTATTTATTTTAGAGAAAAGCAGCAGGCAAAAATGAAGGCAAGCAAGCAGGCAGGCAGAGGAGGAGGAAGAAGTGTCTGTCTCTCCGTGTAGTTTTCATGTTGGTTGTTCACCCGGGTCCCTGGGCTTTTCTGTGGACCGTGCTAGGCAAGCCACAGACTTAACTGCTGAGCCACCAGGCTGTGGTGGCTCTTTTCTGATTTTAGCCCCCTTGTTTATAATTAAGATTGTTTTAAACTGGAACAATCTTGGCTGGAAATGTTTGTTATTTTTTGAGTTTGAGTGAAAGCAAGGTGAGAAGATAAAATGTTTTCTTTGATCTCATTTTAAAACTTCTGACATGTCTCTATAATCTTTTCCTACCATATCACCAAGACTTGGCCTGTCTTAACGTCATTTTTGGAGAAACTCTTTCATCACCTACCTTACAACCTTGCTATTTAACCTTGCTATTTCAGCTAGGTTGCAAAATCTGGGAAAAGTCAGATAGAAAAGGTGCAGGCAGGAATGAAGGCGAGCAGAGGCAGGCAGGCAGGAAGACGGAGGAGAAAGAAACATATTATTCATTTTACTTAGTCGTTCATCTTGCTTGTTTCCCCAGCCCCTGGGATTTGAACTGGGGCCCCTGAATGGATGCGGACCACACCTAGTCTCTACTCCATCGGGGTCCACCATAGTTCTTTCTTTTTAAACCCTTTTTTTCTTTTTTAATTTTGCTACCAGACTCATGATGCTAAGATCTTGATCAAAGCTAGAAAACGTTTTGTAAGACTTTTCTTTGGGTTTCAAGTTTGAAGAAAAAAAAAAAAAA
>RJWH01009467.1:0-22453 GCA_004363575.1 Solenodon paradoxus | reverse complement strand
AGTAACAGAGTTCTCCACAGTAAAGATGTTCTCCACCGTAATGGAGTTCTCCACAGTAAAGATGTTCTCCACCATAACGGAGTTCTCCACCGTAACGGAGTTCTCCACAGTAACAGAGTTCTCCACAGTAAAGATGTTCTCCACCGTAATGGAGTTCTCCACAGTAAAGATGTTCTCCACCATAACGGAGTTCTCCACCATAACGGAGTTCTCCACAGTAATGGAGTTCTCCACAGTAACAGTGCTCCCACGGTAACAATGCTCCCACCATAATGGGTTCTCCACAGTAACGGAGTTCTTCACAGTTAACGGTGCTCTCACAGTAACAATGCTCCCACCATAATGGAGTTCTCCACGGTAATGGTGTATTCCCACAGTGCTTCCCACAGTTGGTGGTGTTTCCCACAGCAGCAATCCACCCTGCAGTAATGGTGTTCTCCACAGCAACAGAACTCCCGGCAATAGATGATGCTCCCACACTAACAGTCCTCATTTCCCTTTAGAGTCTCAAATAACCTTCTGGGGACAAAATCAGATTATTTTTAGCATCAAGGAGTATTGCTGGGAGTGTTGAAGAGGAAGATGAGAAAGGGACGCCAGGTCAACGGTCCTGTCCTCCCACAGGTACACCAGATCACATGCTAGCCCATGGGAGACACGTGGTCCACACGTCCCGGGGGGGACCACCCCTCATCCAGTCACCTCTGCGCAAACTCCTGGACTCTTCTGCTCAGAATCCAGTTCACTGTCACTGCACTGTTTTCTCAACATTCATCCAGTTAAAAAAAGAAGATAAAGATAGACAGACGCCTTGAAAATGTGGGTCTTGACAGACTATCAGGCAGCAGCACACAGCAGGCTGTTTGAGGTGGGAACTATTAAACAACCTGATGGAGACACCAGGGAGGTTCAGAGACCTGAGTGAGTAGGCACCTCAGAGCACTTTGTAAAAGCACTGCTCCCACTGCATCGAAGTAGAGCAAATTGTCCTGTGATCATTTATAAATGCCAATTTCCAAGTTTGTAAGTATAAAGTTCAATTTATAATAAATGGAAATTTTAAGAAATATTCCAAATTGCTGCCTGACGTGAGGATCTGTCAGTTATTCAGGACTGGGTAAACGATAGCCTTTAAGCACATATTTATGGTACCCTCGGAAAGCAGGAGTTTGATATATTTAGAGATGATGTAAACATTTGGCACGTTAGCAAAAGAAAGACAGACTAAATCCAATACAGAAATCAAATTTCACCCGGGCCTTGGTCGCATCTGTTTCCCATCCAGCGCTGCAAGTCTGGGTGCTGGGATCCAACCCAGGGCCGGGCTCGTGGACTCCCATGCCAAGGACGGCCTGCTCCGCACCCGGCAGGGGCCCCTGCGAGCCAGACGGGGTGCTGCTCCTCTGGAGTCAGGCCAGGTATGGAGCAGAGGGGGTGAGCCAGGAATGCACTCAGGAGCCGACACATCACAGGGCTGATGGAGGTGTCTCTCAGGAGGGAGGGGTACACGCCGTTCTCTGTCCCGAGCAGCACTCCGCTCTGTCTCCTTCCAGGGGCAGCTGGCATCAGCTCAAGACATTGAAGGTGCTGTGCCGAGACAGTGGCCCCGCTCCCTGTTGTGCCCTAAACCAGGTCCTTCATTGTAGACCAGAGTCAGCACACACGTCCCTGAGACTGAGACCTTCAGTGTAGACTGGAACCACATCTGTGTTCCTGAGTCCAAGACCCTCGGTGTAGACTGCAGTCAGCACATGGCCCTGAGCTGAGACCTTCAGTGTAGGCAGGCCCCGTGGAACGCAAAGGTGTCCGGGGTGAGTGACCCTCCTAACCTTGGTCTTCTCTGCTGAGACATGACCCACACATCATGGGTTATTGCTTCAACAGGGACCAGATGACCAGGGACAGGCAGAGTCACCCAGCACTCAGCAGTGCTGCTCTTGTTAGAATACAGAGCTCATTTTGTGGGGTGATGGGAACAGCAGTGGGGTGGTGACAGCAGGGTGTAGTTCTGGGGACTCCCCTGGGATCCCTGGGTCCTCTTAAGAGGAGCGGCCCCTTGCTCTTCCCTGAACTCTCATCGCCCTTGCTCTTAGGCGGTGCTAACCAATCCATATGCTGGGACAGACCAGCAGTAGTTTCCTTTTTCTCAGACTCACTTTCATCTCTCCAGATCTGCTCATATGAGAGCAGAAAGCCTAAAGCCAGGGGCCCCTCTTGCATCCGGTCCATGGTGATCAGTGGTGGGCATCCAGCAGGAGCTCAGGCAGTTCTCACAGGCTCACCAACTGCTCACAGTGACCAGGTAGAATGACCTAGCCTGGGACTGACCTTGGAGCAAATGATGTCCAGGCTCTCTGGGGACTGTGTGACTGCAGTGTCCACCCCACCCGTCACTGGACCGGCCATGTGTGCTGTGCACACATGCACCTGCCATTCCCGAGCACACATCTTATGAACACCTTCATTTGTTCATTAACGCGTATTTGACAATGGGCTTATTGGGTCCCACACTGAACGAGACGCTGTACTCAGAATCAGTGTCAGTTAAGATGGAAGGAGGTCACATGTGAACGGGAGCATTTGATGAAAGCATACAATTAGAATAAAATAATTACATGAGAAAATATATGCAAATATATGTGAATAAAATGTATGCAAATATCGGCACATAACAGGCCAGGCTCAGTTTCTTCCCGGTCTCCCAGCCTGCGCAGGGACTGAGAAGATGCATGCAAAGAACTAGGAGAAAATGAGAATACAACAAAACACAGCAAATGATGTTGAGAGGAGATGAAGAGTGCCGACGTCCCTTCACTGAGGGGTGAGCAGGCTGGTGCCGGTGCTGTGTAGGTCCTGGGCAGGGCTGTTCTGTCTGTGCATTGAGTTCCATGTGGCCCTGTGGTGTCCCCACACTGGAAAGGGAGCCCGAGATGATCCCACAGACACAGGAGACTTGACCAGATGTGAGATTGACAGAGAGGCCTGGAGACAAGGTGGTTTGGGGGCACAGGGCTGAAGGTCTGAACGGGTAACCTTTCCACGGTAGATGTGAGACCTGAGAATCGAGTGTCAGAGCACACGGGAGGGCAGTCAAGGCACAGAGACAGTAAGGCCAGTGCAGCCTCGGGCCAACATGCCCCACCCGCTGCTATTCCAACCCACCCCCGAGTTTGTTTCTGATGTCAGAGGCCCACGGAGGGTCGTGAGTCACTAATGGTGAACGCCACGGCCTTTTGAGGACAGTGGGTGACTCACGTCTCTTCAGGTGACATGACCCCTCCCCATAACAAAGGGCCGGCATCTTTCCAGCACAGAGCACTCCAGCCGCAGGTGTCTGCCACCTTTTCATTCACTGAGCAGAGATGAATAGTGCTTCACTTACGACGTGCCCGCAGACTGGGTGACCGGTGGCCTGCATTCATTCCTGCCCACCCTGTCCGAGAACACGGGGGCTGGATTTATCACTCCAGAGGTGGAGGGGCGAGGCCTGTAGGCAGAAAAGGCACTTCTGGAAAAGATTATTTATGGGCGCCTGGGGAATCGACGCCCAGACCCGGCTGCGCAGTTTCCAGGAAGTGACGTTGCCGTCCGGGGCCGCCCGGGCGGAGGCTGCGGTTGCTGGCGGCCTGGTGCAGCGCCTGCAGCCAGACTCAGCTTCGTTCCAGGTGTGCAAGTCTGCACGCGGCGGATGTCACAGGCCAGCGCTCTGCCCGCTCCCCGCACTGCGCCCGCACCGACGGGCCCCAGGGCGGCCGCCGCACTGCAGAACTGCGCGTGCGCTTCTGTATCCGTGGACGTCACTCTGAGGCAGCCGATCCGCAGACAACGCAACAGCGTCGCCTCCCACCACTGTGTCCAGACCCAAGACCCGCACGTACTGGCTGGCTGGTGCCTTTCTGTCAACTCCTGTGGGTTTGTTCTCACTTTTTTGTCTTTCTTTTTCCATTGTCTAAAGGGAAATCTAAAATGCTTGGTGCACTATCGTTTACCAGAAAATCTGAAGGACAGTAAAAATGAAGCTAAGATGTGTTTTCTGCACTCCTCTGAACGCCTTTGCGTTAATGAAAGGACGGCTCTTTATTGCACAGAGGCAGGTTTGAGGGCTGAGAAATCCATTGCGTGGTGGCAAGGCTGGTGGAGCGAGCTCATACTGAAAAGGCGATTCAGTTCCAGGTCCCCTTCCCTTCGTGCAGATGACACCCACGTGTGGTGGAGTTAGCACAGGGCTGCCTGGGCAGTGAGCGTCGCCTCCAGACCCTGCTGCTCACAGGTTCCTATGTGAAGACATCAGGCAGTTCGGAGGCCAAGCGCTGATGACTCCTCTGACCTCCTCCGGGGACCTGCCTGTGACTTTCCTTAAACGTCCTCTGAATTGAACCCAGTGCTGGTGCCCGACCACGCTGCCCATTACCCGTTCTGATGCCACACACTGCTCTGCCTGCGGGAACCCAAGCAGGTTGACATGGGAACCGTGCCTGGGAGGTGACACCCTACCTGGGTGACTTGGTCCCTGGTTTCCCAAGGTGTCATCATCCTGCCATGGGCACAGAAGTGCATCTGCAAAGCCATGAGCAGTCTGGCCGGGATCTAGTCCCACTTCACTCTTGTCCTCACTGCACTGTCCCCATTCAGAGGTACAGGGGCCACTGCCTGCCTCTAGTGCTCCTGTGTCCTGAGAGCAATGACTCCGCTGTTCCTCCCCTCGCCCCTTCCGGCCCAGAAGGGTGCCAGGTGGCTCATTGTGAGGAGTGCCGTGTGGTGAAGGCGGTGGTCTTTGAACTCAAATCTCACAGCGAACAAACTTGTTTTCATACCTGCCGAGCCGTGCGGACGGACAGGCTGGGCGTGCGGATGCACATGGAGCCTTCCCCCAATGCGGTGGAGAAGATGACTGTCCCTAGTACCTCTGCCTTAGGGGATCCGCCTGCACTGGAGTCTGCCCTGTCACCCTTCCTCCGGAGAAAGTCACCTGCATATCCCACTGGATTGTTTCTGTAAAAATTTTAAAGGTTTTTAAAAAGATGCTAAAAGCATTAGTAATGAGATCAGAGGCTCAGAGTTGGAAGCAAGAGACAGAGCTGAGCCCCCAAGGAATGGTGCATTTTGGACAGAGCAAGGACCACGCCGAGGAAGAGGCTGCTGAAGGCTCAGGTCACCATGCTGCCAGTCCTGATTTCAAACCCGGCCTGGAGGACAGCCGCTCATCTGCACAAAGGTCTCCGCAGCGGTGAGAACCGAATCACACCCCTAACTCCTTCATGCCGTCTGCTTCGCGGGTCTCAGAACCAGGCCTCGGGCCCGGCGGCCTTTCTTTGGGGTCTCTTGCAGGCTGTGGGTGGTGACTCGGGGTTCCCTTTGTACACTCCTCTCTCTTCTCATCCCCCAATTTGGTGGAAATGGTGACGCTCTCCAGGGAGGGACAGACATTCCTACTTCCATATCTGAAAGTCTTGTCTGTGTTCTGAGCTCCTTTTCAGCCAGGCAGTGACTCTCTGGCCCCAGAGGTCAGTCTATACATTCAAGTGTGTCTGGGATCTGAGATGCTGCTGTCCGCAGAATCTGCACAGAAACTGAATTTCCAGGGTCTGTGTTGGGCCAGCTTTTCTCCAGCTCAGTGACCTGACCTGGGGGGAGCCACAGAGATGTTCAGTCAACATCAGCCTGCTTCTCTCCCCGACTGCCACCGAATGCATCCCAGATGCAGTGTCTCCTGCTTGAGTCTGCAGCTGTGTAGTAAGCATCTGCCATGTGCTCACAGTGGGATGTGGTGCAAGAGCCGTGTGTGGCTTGTAGAGATGCGCAGTCACTTTCTGGTCCTCCCCACTGACACACGAGCTGGACGCAGGGCAGGAGACAGAGGCAGATACCCTGAGCTGCCTGCCTGCAGCGCCCTCTGGTCTGAGGGCCATGGCTCGCCCTTGTGGGAGGTCGTGACCCACATTGTGGAGGTGACCGGCTCCTGCACTGGGACCTCTGGGCTCTGAAAGGAGGGTTTTCCTCTGCACAGCTGTCTACGGTGGAAGCAATTAAGAAAGGTCGGGGGGAGGCCAGCAAAAGGCAGGGTGAAGCTGTTCACCCCTGTTCTTTGACTTTCAGAATCAGAGCGCATCTCAGGACGGGAGACCAAGCTCACCTCTGACATCCTCCTCCTGAAGAGGCTGCATCTAGAGAAACACCCACAAAGTCCATTAAAGTGGCTTCCCAGAGAACGCCACTGCCACCTGCCGGTTTAGTCCTTTGTCCCCAAGACCTCTGTGCATTTCAGCTCCAGCAGGTTTCTCCTGGCACTAATTGCTAAAGCCGAGGGACTCATTCCGGGCCGGAGCTCCAGCCTCCCCGCCCGTCTGATGGCACCTGCGACACCAGCATCCCTGCAGCAGGTGAGCTTACCGAGATGGAGGAAGTGACGCTCACGGACCCATTCATCCACACCCCTGTGTCCAGACCTGACGATGCCAAGGTCAGTGTGCTCTCCCCACCTGGCCTGGGGGTTGGGAGGAAACGGGGTGAGAATGGTCAGCTGGAGCAGATGGACTCTGTGTGGGCCGTTAGTTTAGGACAGCTGGGCCGGGAGCGGAAACCCAGGAGGAGTCCACACTCTTCCCCGCGCCCTCTGCCGTGCTGTCTCCTTCTCCCTGCCTAGGAGGCCAGGGTCAGCCCGTGAGCTGTCCTGGGCTGCTCGCACCAGGCTTTTGTGCCCAAAGGCAGCATAGGGTGTGGCCTTCAAGGATTCTCCTGCAGACCCGGAACTGTGGGCTCCATGTTTGGGGTTGCAACTTTTACTTGTCTCATGGCCCAGAAAGTCAGGTGACACACGGACCCAGGTGTCCAGGTGTGCAGGCTGACTGTGCTCAGGACCTCATCCAGTCACACTGGGAAAGCAGATGGCCCAGACGCAGGGCCAGATGCTTCCTGTCAAGTCCAGGCTAGGGCTCCTGCCCCAGGTCCAGGTGAAGAGAGAGACTCTGGACAGGAAATATCATCACCGAAGCCTCCATGTCACTTTTCTATAAAAAGGACATCTTGGGCACACTTGTGTGTCTGAGGCTGTTAGGGTGCAGGCCACGTAAAGTCCACGGACCTGGGTTCAGGACAGCGCGCTGGAGTCGGGGGCAGAAAGGCGTCTTTTAAGGCGTATGAGACCACGAAGCACGCTGTGCCTTCACAAGTGCGTGCTCACTTGCCACTGAAAATGCATCACATGACATGTGGTACATCCCCTGACAGAGAGCAACCCAGGACCTCCTGCAGGTCTCAGACGTGATCCCAGGGGCACCCTCCCCTGGAAGAGTTGGAACTGAGTGGAAGAGCCTCGTCGTTGATTGGGGATGAGGGTCTGTTGAGCAAGCATCCCTGGGAGGCCAGTGCTCCCACCTCTGCCCTGAGTGTCCATGGAGGTCCAGTGGGGTCCTGACTGACTGGGGTTGTCCGCGGGGTCCATACCCACTCATGTGTCCGAGTTCTGAGCTTTATCTGGGGCCCGAAAGGCAGCAGAACTGACGTAAAACTGAGGGATGCACAAGCCTGCGACTTGGGTTCTGACTTCTTATCCAGGCCAGCATGGCAGCCGCAGTGGGTCTGACGGGAGCCGTGCTTTAAAAGTGAGCAAGAGCAGGACGTCCATTTTTAATAACATATTTCCTTTAACTCAGTACACATAGGATGCTATTATTTTATCACATGACACTCTCAGTATTTTTCCTTCTGTTTTCCTCCTCACTCTGGTGTGTCTCTTATAGGTGCCCTTCAACCTCAGTTCACACCAGAGTTCAGGGCTGCCTGGCTTGTGGCCGCTGGAATGGACAGTGGGGCCTGACGTCCTGGGGACATGGGGATGAGGAGGTGGTCTGCTCCACCCCCAATATCTCCATGCCTAGGGTGGGCACGGGGGCCCAGGGACTCTGGTGATGATAAGGGAGGGGCAGCGTCAGGGCAGCAGTGGACAGTGGTCAGTGTCACTGGGGAGCTGCAGTTCAGTGAGTCAGAGCAGCCAGCACCCCAGGCGTCAGCCCTCAACACCCGAGCACGTTGCACCTGGCTGCAGTCCTGTGAGCATCTGTGAAAGCTTGTGTTTTCCAATCCATTTTTCCCATGCTGCAGAGCATCCCCAGTTCTAATACTAGAAGGTTTGCTAAGTGCCTGCTTATCTTGTTTATCATTTTTCTAATTTTGTGCATTTCTATGGTGATTTCATGTGTTTTCCAATTATACATGTGCATCAAGTTTTAATGCACTGGTTCCCGGAGCTAGATGTTCATCCCCACGTGTGGTGTGAAACCAACTCCTACCGCCCGCTTTCCTTTTGTCACTGATGCCTTGCTTCGCTCTCAAAATGACTGTGTTTAAAGGAATCTCGGGACTTTGATTTACTTCATTCCCCCACAGAGATCAAGTGACCCCCCCAGTGAAGCTGGTTTGCTCCTCATATCTGGGTTTGGTCTCTTCTCTGAGATGGTTTTGGAAACACCCCAGGGCAGTGGCTCTCTGAGGCGGTGGGGTGGGGCTCACAGGAAAGGTGTGAGAGGCCAGGCATGTCCTTGGGTGTCTGCCCTACTGATGGGAGACTCCAACACACCCTTCCTGGCTGGTCTGTGAAGGGCTGTGCGACCTTCCTGAGGTTCCCGGCAGCCACGCTGACCGTCCACCGGCTGCGAGGCAATGGTGTAGAGGTGGTGCCATCGGCAAGACTGCCCCACTTTCCTCTTGTCCTGCGTGAGTCTGAGCAAACACATTTCTATGCTTAGTATTTGAGCATATTTGACAGATTTTCCTCTCTACTGGCTTTTTCTACTTACAGCATTATTCTCATCAAATTCCATCGCTTCAAAAGCAAAATACTTTGGTTTATGAGTTGCTCTGAGATCCTAGAGAAAAGATAAGTATTTCCCCACTTTTTATGTTGCTTGATTTTAGTCTTTCCCTTGATCAATGGATCTTGAAAAAAAATGTCTTGAAAAAATCATGACTTTCATGTTTCTTAGTCTGATCGTAACATGATGTCTTTTTACTCTCCAGATTATTCAGCTCAGTTTTATGTGAAACCAAGCAGCTTACTGCTGCAAAATTGGGAGTCAGGCTTGTAAGTTTGAATCAAAACTGTTAGGTCTTAGCAGATTATATAAAGTGTTATATGATTTTTACCATGTATTTCTTTGATAATATTAAATGTATCTTTAATATTTGTTTCAAATGTCCATTTTCACCATTTAAGTACCAGATAGTCAATCTCTTGAATTTTTATAACACCCAACAAAAACCTGGAGTTTGAACAGGGAGCCTTTCTGAGTGGTGCGATGCCCAGGATGGCCACTGGGAGGCACCAGAACCCCGTCCTCTGGCCCTGGGTGGTGTCAGATCTGCACGTGGCCCAGCTGTCTGCTCTTCTCACTATATGGCTTGTCATTAGGTCTGAGGAAACTGCAAAGTGAAAAAGGGCAAATAGGATACTCCCATAACCTCCTTCACAGAGGTTAAAATGTGTTTAGACTCAGTATGGATGTGAGGAAGCTTGTCTCTGAAAAAGGCGTGTGCTCACAAGCGTATGTGAGTCCGTGTGCACACGCCTCTGTAGGTCTGCATGGGTGTGCCATCCACAGGGGCGTGGGCACGTGCGTCCCCATGCACGCATGCCTGACTTGGGCAGGTGTGTGCGTGTTTGTGTGTGCTCAAGTGTGTGTCCATCCCTGTGTCTCACATGAAATAATCCATCAGCTGAGAAGCGAGCTGACCTGGTTGGTGCTTAACCGGCTGACCCTGGCCCGTCCCCTCAGAGTTCTGCCTTTTCCATGACAGGCACACGCAGAGCCAAAAATACCCCGTCCTGTTTGATCCAAACTGACTTTTCCACTTGTCCGCTGCGTATGTTCTGGTTGGTGCCCCAACAATTAGCTTGACGAGGACGGATGAAGTTCATGGGTCTATATGTCCTTCCCTCCACTCTCTGCAGATTCTGGACCTCAGAACCTGTCCTTCTCCCTCTTTCTTTCACCTCTTCCTCCTCGAGGAAGGACTGGAGGCCCCCTGTGTCCCGTGGGAGCGGTTCACCGCGGGCAGCCAGCGCCGTCTCTGTGGTGTCACCGGCCTGTGCTGAGCACTGAGCTGCTCGCCCATGTGCCCCTCAAACACCCAGCTGCCGCTGGCAGCCCCTAACCTTCCCAACGCTCCGGGGAGCACAGCTTTCTGAAACCCAAACCCGCCACCTGCAGCAGAACACAGGTGTCTCCCCACACTTCCCCGAGACTTTCACCCCCGGATTTGAACAGAAAGTGCTCTCAGTTCTCAGTCAGAACTTCCCTGTGTGTCTCGCTGTCATAGCTCCAACCCAGTCCTCGCCTCCTGTGTGGGCTCCGGGTCGGGGCCTAGGGCGCGTGTCCTGTTTGTAGCTCTGCCCCCTGCATGTCACCCTCTGGGTGCCGGAGGAGTGGACTTTCTCTAATGCAGATGTGGTCCAGCCACATAGCAGGTGGACAGCTGTGAAACTCCTACAGCCAGTACCATGCGGAGGGCATGGAGCTGTGTGCCTTCTTCTTCCAACTGCATGGTTCCGCATGGTACACGGGTCACCCTGGTCTGCTGGGCTCATGACAAGTGACCCATGCTGTGCCACTGAGTGATCTCTATTAAACTGAATGAAAAGGATGTGCTCTGGCCCTTGGGTCCTTGTGAGGTGGGGTGAATCTGTCCCTTGGACCCCCAGCTGGGACTTCCCACGTGAACCAGCACCCAGGCAGACACGACAGGGAGGAACTGACGTATAAATTTGCATCTAAATGAGCTTAAACTCTGAAGTTATCCTTCTTCTTGTTCGTATCCCAAGTCAAGAAATGAACTCAGAAAACGGCCCCATGCCAATCCTCTCTGGAGTACCTGATAAAAGTAAATAAAACACCAGTGGGAGTGGGCTTTTTAATAGTCCAAGTGGTATATTATAGTTTTAAAATAAAGGAAAAAAGACAATCGAAGAAAGAAAGCAGCTCATAGTAAAAGCTGATAAACTCTCCAGGAAACCCTGTGCCTTGGTGAGAAGCCATGGATTCAGTGAGGGTCACATTCACACCATGTGGAGCAAAACTGAATCGGGACTTCAAGCAGGTAAAATTGGTGGATTCTGGTGGAGCAGCAGTCAGGTCAATCACCTCGAAAGGAGCAAGCCCCTTACCCCTGGATTCAAGTCCTGGGTGTAGGAGGAAGCAACCAGTGTAACAAGTAAATAAACATAAAATAAAGATGTTTCTTCCTCTCTCTTCCTGCCTACCTGCCTGGTTGCCTTCATTCCTGCCTGCACCTCTTCTTAAAAAAAGTGCACTTCAAAAGATTAAAGAAATAAAGTATACCATAGAGACGATAGTAAAAAGTAATTAAAGAAATAAAGGGTAACAGAGAGACAATAATGAAATAATTAATTCTAAGAAAATGAGTAGGCAAATTCAGCAAACAAATAGAACTGCTATAAGTAAAAATGGAGTCTCTGAAGTTCTCTATTCAGTGAATGTGTGCAGCAGAGGAGTAGATGGGCCAGGACATGGCCTGATGTGATGGCCTGAGTCACAGCCTCAGGAGGATGGTTGTCAGATTTCCAGCCACGGAGGTTGAGAGGAAGAGATGAAGTCCCTTGCCGCCTGAGATCCCTCCCTGCCCTGCACAGAGGCCATGCTTCCCTCAGCTGCTTTTAATCGGCTGGGAAGCTGCAGGGCCTTGCACTGGGGAGGTCCTTTGAGGGTTCCTGGTCCTGGCTGCTGAATTGTTAGCACAGCTCCGAGGCCCAGCCTTTCCATGCCCTCCTTCCCTCATCGTCACCTTCCACAGGAGCCAGCCCTCACCAAGTGTAAAGGTGTTACCTCCTTATGCCCCCTCAACCAACAAGTCTCTAAGTTCAGTTTTTTTATAAATATATTTTGTTGTTATTGAGCAAGTTATTTGTACTTTTTTCAAAGTTTCAGCCTACTTATTGCAGCAGCTGGCTCAGTCTTCACTGATCGTCTTTCCCCTTGACGTTGGATCATACTTCCCTGTTTCCTTGAATGGTATGTGAGTTTGGGTTCTGTCTGAAACATTGTGAATACGATGCCATTCAGCCTGGAATTTATTATATTCTTTGGAAGAGTGCTCTGTTTTTATGATAACATGTTAATGACTTGCTTAGAATCAAACTACCATCTCTGACTTTGGGTGGTTATTCTAATCTCAGGTTAATTCTTGCATGCTTAGATGGGTACCTGAGCATGTCTTACAAATGCATGGGCTGAGGTCAGATATATCATGACAGAATTTATGTACGGAATATGTGGATGCCTCTTTTTCCCTCCCAGGATTTCCTCCCTCAGTTTTCCTCTGTCTGTAGTTGCCCCAAATATTAACCTGCTGTTATGACATGACACACACCGCAGGCTCACTGTTGGATTTTCATCTGTGCCACAGAGTCAACTAGATGTGCAGGTGGGAAATTCACTCAATGTATTTTCCCTTCCTCCAAATGCTGAATCCTCTCCAAAATCTGCCTGCTTTGGGGCATGCGATAAACTTAGTCTGCCCCATGCTCTTAACCACAAAAAGCCCACCCAGGTCTGTGGGGTGCTAGAGCCTGCAGATATTGGCTCACGAGTGCTGCTTGCAAAATGCTCTGCATTTTGCACTAATTGTAAAATCACTTGTAGCTTGAAATTAGGTATAGAAGAGTATTTATACCATGATAACTGGTGAAATTTATCAATCATTTCTCTCTCTCTTTAGGGGTTCAGGGTCCAACGTATAAGCACACTATCACCCAATGTCATTCCCATTTCATCTCTTCAAATGTTGACCTTCCACAGTATGCCTTGTTCTCCATTTCCTCCAGACAGCTCCTGACAATAGATCAACTTGAGAAAGGAACTGTTATATCTCTGGAGTAGTGATGTGTAGATAACAGGCTCATCTACCATTTTTATAATGCCTTTTCAGTTAATCTTGAGAGAAGAACTTTCCTGTCTCTTCTGAGCACAGAGATCCTTGTTTCTAGAAATGAATATTCTGACCCATTAACAGTCCTACCCAATCCTGACTTGATTTGCTTATCTAATCTACTGGCTATACTCATAATAGGGCTTCCCGAGATCAAGTTATCAGCTTTTTTATTCTAAAATGTTGTACTGGATCATTTATAAAGTTAAAATACATTGATTCTCATCCATAGAAAGAAAGTTCTTCAATTAGTCTCTACAAAAAGTTGCTCATTGGTTACAAAAAACATTTTTCCAATCCCATAGGTCATCATCAGACACGTTTTGGTCATGAAGACTGAATTTAACTCCTAGTGGTAAGTTAATCATTAATTTCGAGCTATTCATTAATTTCTTGAAGAGGCATAATGCAATAAACAAATTTTCATAATTAATTACAGGAACCCAAGTATATGAAGTCAAGGAATAATGACATAATGCCCAGAATAGGGAAAATTATTAGGGACAGCACTGATGAAAAGTCTTTTTCTGTAAATAACATTTGAGATGATATTTGAAGGATGAAAATAATTAATCAGAAAGTACTGAAGAATTATGAAATGACCATTCCAGAAAGAATTGAAAATTAAGGAAACCAGAGCTTAAATTCCCTAGGATAGAAAAAGAATTTCCCAGAATCTTGAAATAACTCAAAGAAGTCCAATGATGAAGTTTAAAACTCAAGTATGAGGTCTGTATGGATGAGAAGGAGAGGCAAGGAGATCTGGGGTTGAGGATGTAGATCAAGCTACGAAGTTGGTCCTTACAGACTGAGCCAAATGGAACAATAGTGAGAGAGAGTGCCAGGAGCAACCTGATATAACTTGTGAGATAAAAAGGAGCCTTGACCTCTGATTTACCAATGGATTGAAGAGCACAACACTGTTATCAGTGGGTTTCAATGGGAGGCTGTGGAGTTGGAAGAGGCGGCGCTAGAGAAGGAGAGATGAGCCTTCAAGAATATCTGATCGGTGGACCTCATTAGAAGAAGCATTACCAACAGTAAATCCTTTACAATGCCAGGCTTAGAGCTCAGGCAGAAGACAAGTGCTTGCTACGAAAACATGGAAAGAACAAATAGAAAGATGAGAGAAATTTTGGATAGAGAGTTGTTTTCTACCAAGTATAATCTTACATTCCATCTGGGTTTGGAGGAAGTATCCACAAGAGATGACTGATTGGAAGAGAGGGGAAGAGAAGATAGCTCACAGGTTTCTGCTGGTACATTTGGAAGAGGCATTGAAATTAGAAAAGCGAGAAGATGATTTCTAAAAACAGCACTCAAGGGAGCATTTCCTGCTGTTACTGCTTAACATGCTGGTAATACGTTTTAACTGGAAGAGTCAAGCAGGTAATTGAACATATGTGACCTGGGAATTCTGAGATATGTTCTTGGCTAGAGAGAGAATTTGGGGATCAGAAGCATGGAAATGAGATTCAAAGTTATGGGAATACACAGTCACACTAAATTAAATATGACTTCATACTTATTTCTAGGAATTTCTTCTCTTACTCCAATTTGCAATTAATCGGATTTTATGGGCTCCTTGGTGACCTCAAAGGTATGTCTGTGGCCTAATCCAGGCATCTGTGAAGGGACCTTATTTAGAAAAAGGCCTCTGTGGATGTAATTAAGTTAAGGATCTTGAGATGAGCTCATCCTGGGTTATCATGAGGATGGCATCACGTGGGTCTTTATGGGAGAAGTGGATGAGGTTAGACACGGGCAGAAGCTAAGGGAATGTGCAATCTGAGACCCTAGCCAAGAAAAGACGTGGGTGGATAATGACATTCAAAGAGGGAAGTGATGGATCCTCCGATCCCTGGAAGAATGGAACCCTGGACAGTGATCTCAGACCCCTCTTCTCCAGACCCTGAGAGAGCACACTGCATTGTTTGTCCCCAGAGCTGTCCTCTATTAAGACAGCTCCAGGAAACGACTGCCCTAGGATCCAGTAGGATCTGAATCTTTTTTTAAGGAAATATGCAGGCAGGAATGAAGGCGTGCAGACAGGCAGAGGAGGAAGTGCTTTATTTATTTAGGGGTTTGCCCTCAGTGGTGCTGGGTGGTGGACCACAGTATAGGAGGTACTGCCTCAGGAAGATGCTGTGTCAGCGCCCTAAAGAGTAGTGGGTGACTGAATTCCAAGGAGCAGAGATGGACCCACCTGGAGGCCGCAGACTAAAGGGGACACAGTCCTGGCTTCCAAGTTCTCTAACAGACCATGTGATAGTACCTTGGAGGACATTCTGGAAAGGATTGGATTTGCATAATGTTTTCTGTTATGACTCTGCCTGAATTTGCAACTAAACATTCCCAGCACCTGCTGGGATCACTAAAAGAAACCCAAATGATCTTTAAAAGGCCACTGCGGTCAATTCTCCTGCTGATAAGAGAAGGGTTAGTGCAGGACTCGGGCCCCGGCCACAGCCGTCCCTGCTCAAGCTCCCTTTCAGAGGCCCCGGCTCTCCTCACTGCTGGGTGCAATCCACTCTGCCCTTCCAGCCTGCCATCAAAATTCTGCTTAGGAAACTAGCTATCCCAATTTCATCTTCTCATCTACAAAAGTAGGTCCAGGGATAAGATCTGTTCCCAATGCATGTGCTGTGCATGTCCGAAGACACAGGTGCAGACAGCAGGGCCAGCTCTGTGACAAGCAGCGTGAAGACGTCCTGGCCCACAGAGCCTCTTGCATCCACAGTGACAATGCTCAGACACCTTTGTTCCAAACTAAATCTCCCCTACTTTTCTTTCCACTGCTTCTGAAAGAGGTCAGCGTTGGTTTGGGGAAACATCATGTTCCAGTTTGCACTATAACACCAACTATTTTAATATCAGTAATTTCCTAAAAAGAATTTTTGAGGGTACAGCCCCAGGAGAAGAGTAAAAGACTAGAGAGAAAGAATTTTTATTGAACTTGGATTATATTGAAAATTATCTTTTGTTATTGTGATGAGGCATCATTGATACATACAAATTACATGTGTTTACTGTTTGCATTTTGATAAGTCTGGATTTAGGCATACACCCATGAACTATCACTACAATTAAGGCATGGAGCCTCTTTCCCACCTTCACAAAGCTCCTGGCGTTTTCTGTGGTCTCTCCTCTGGTAGAAGCACTCACCATGAGTGACAGCCTCTGAAGACCGTCCACTGCGCACTGACCACACTGGTCACTGTAGGCACCTATCGTGCGACTCTCTGGAATGCATTCCTCTTGCTTGATGGAAAGAGCTCTCCAGCAGCCACCCCTCCACTCTTCATCCCCTGAGTTTGACTACTTTCAAATTTTCATGGTAGTAGAATCCTATGGTATATGCGTGTCTGTGACTGGCTTATTTCACTTAGCAGGAATACAAAATGGTTCAGTCACTGGGGAGCCATAGGGAGGCACCTCAAAATAAAACAGCCCAAGTACCTTGCCACCCTCACTTCTGGGTTTTTACCCCAAATAATTAAAATCAGGACCACAAGGAGAAATCTGCACTCCCATGATCATTGCAATATTATTTGCAAAAGTCAAGACATGGGCACAGCTTAAGGGTCCACGGACAGGGGAGGGATAAGGAAGATGTGGTATAGGCATACAATGGGATATCAACCAGCCTTTAAAAAGAAGGAGCTCTCACCATCGTGACAACATTTGGGGCCAGGATGACGCTACAGAAGTGAGATGGATCTTCCCACAATTCTATCCAGCTATCCGAGAAGAGACTGCGCCAGGGTCCTTCCTGAGGACACAAGTCCATGGTCCACATGCAGAAGTCGCGTCTCAGTCACGATGCCAAACGTGAGTACCTTCATGTTCTCAGTGTCTCTTCTCGAAGATTCACTTCTTGGATCTCAGCATGTCTTGTTAGCCCACGTGCCAGTTTCCTTAAGTTATCAGAACATCCTGCAAGATGTTTGAAGGGCTGGAAACTATTCGTCAGTGAGTACTGAGTCCACTTTGGTTCAGTCCCCGTGAGAGTGTGGTAATGTGACAATCACAACAGAGAAGAGACAAACTTGGATGGGATCAGAAGGAACCAAGTGGCAGATAAGGGGATTTGAAAACCACCCAAGCTGAGTCATCTGGGCATCTGCGAATCTGCACAGGTGGACAGCGTTGCTTTGACGCACTAATTCTGAGGGAGACGACTGACGTCAGCACACTGTGCTCCATCAAGAGAATGAGAGGTCATGTGTGTGCTGCTCCACACAGAAGCTCTCCTGGGGAGGAGGAGCAGGATGGTTTGTCTGCAGGTTCCCCAACCTGGCTCCTTCCTCTTGCCTGGAGAGAGCCCAGGGCTGATTCCATGTCTCAGCTTTCCCTCCATGATCAGGCTGTTTCCATCATGTGCACCAGTGACTTCCCCTTTAACTAGGCCAACCATACATACTCTTTTCTATGGTACAGTACAGTTTTTTCACATTTCCTAACCATCCCATTGTTTTAATATCAATGTCAACTTTGTCCCATCTATAATAAACCAAGGCTGTCTTTAACACTGGGTGAAAGGGGTTGCTGAGTTGTTCCAGGCCCAGTCTGTTGAGCAGCTGGCCCTCTTGACCTGCATTAAATACGGTCCTTACTGGTATTTACAGCAGTGGGCTTCAGCCACTACTGCTATTCCCACCCTCTGTGAGGGAACAGAGCTGTGAGGGAAGAAGATTCCCTTCATCTCTCAAGGGCCTCTTTCTTCCAAAGTAGCAGAACACCTCAGTGTGGTCAAATCACAGGTAAGTATTATAGGAGTTATCTCTGGCACTGTCGTGGTTATCTCTGGCACTGTGGGGGTTATTGGGCATTTATGGCACTGGGGTAATTAAAGCAGCATGTGTTTTAGGCAGGACATTTAGAGCAGAGGTTGTAGGGCCACCAAATTTGATTTTTGCATAAGGTACCAAAATTCCGTGCACTGGCCCTGACTGTTGGTATGGACTCCTGCCAGACCACACGTCATTTTACTATGTGATCACCAGTTGGCATCACAGCACTTCCTTGTTGCTGGCCTGACTGCTCTGCTCCTGCTCGGATTGCTCCACCTCCTCCTCTCCTCTGCTCTCCTTAGTCTCTAAGCAAACCTCGTCCTGTTTTTGCCATTCTATTGCCCCGTTTTTGCCTGAAGAAAACATGGTCAGCCTACCTTTGACTACAATACTGATGTTTTGTACACATTGTCCACATGGATCAGGAAGCATTTCCCTGTTCATCTTCCTTCTCCAGGGCTGTGCCCATGACACCTCACATTGCAGGCAGTACGTGATCAGTGCTCACAGGAGGTGGGGGCATGGGGGCCAGTCTTTCTTAACTTCTTGCATCTTCATTTGAATTACACATGTGGAATACTTTTACCTCTCACTGAGAATGGAGCCCCTTGCTGGCATGGGGAGATGGCTTGGGCGAATTAAATAGAAAAGCACATGTGGAGACACCCAGGTCAGGTGTGACACCCCTTCGTTGGAAGGAGTCCGGCTCACATACTGACCACAGGGCCCAATTCACACAGCTGCACTTATTCACTTCACTTGGAAAAGGCCCAGGGCCATAAACCACTGTTCAGACGTCCCCTGTCCACACTGTCTCCTCTCAGACTCGTCTTTAAAGAGCAAGGCAATTTTCTTTCTGGTCTGAAGTCTGCAACCTTGAATTCAGGTTGAAATTTTCTCATGTAATCATGTTGAGCCAACTCACTCAGGGTCTTCCGGACACCCTAATGTTCACCTACCAAGTCTCATCCTTGCCTCAGCTTCTTGCCCCAGTAGCACAGCCTGGGTCTCTCTCGGGTTCCCTTTTTATCTGGTCATTTAATGTGATGCTGGTCCTCTCAGACATCGCTGGGTCCCCTTTCTGCCCAGATCCTCCCCTTCTGCACAGAATTCTCCATCTTCTCTCCTCAAGCCAGGGGAGCTTCTCCTGCAAAACCAAAGCCCCGGACACTTGTACACAGTATCTAAACTATTTTCCACCCCCAACCATTTATGATTTCCCAACCCACCCTCACCCTCCCAGCACCTGCTGAGGACAGAGGTGAGCCCACCTTTGACATGCAACGTCATTTCCTCCAACTGAGCTAATGAGGTTCATCCCTGAGCCCCAATGCCTCACAGCATGAAGCCTCCTGGTGGTCACAGCCTCCACTTACTGATGGCCAGCTGGCCGTGTGTCCATTTCTGTCTGCTGGAATGGTTTCAGGTTTCAGACACAATTCCTCCACTCCTAACATGTGTACAGAACCCCGACTTTTGGCCCAGCCACCTGGATCTGGGCTGCAGAGGTGATTTTCCGAGGGGACACTGCCTGCCTCCAGGGACCAAGCCGCCCATGTGTGGGCTCCGTGAACTGCAGCAGGTCCTCTCTCCATCATGCAGCTTTAGTCTAGTCTGCCAGACTGAGATTTTTCCTGAGAGGCTGCCTCCTGCCCCGACCTCCTTCTCGGTTCCTCTCCAGGTGGGAACAGGTGCGGCCCACCTCTTACCCTTCCCAGTGTGCCCTGGAAGGCACCTCAGACACAAGAGCCCCTGCACTCAGCTTTCTCTCTGTTATTGAGAGCCTAGAGAGGATTCCACTCTACTCGGTCACCCATCCACCCATCCATCCACGGGCCCCTCCAAGCACTTGCAGGACCCCAACACTCTCAGCACGACGGGCAGGCGAGCCAGCAGAGGAACTGGCCACAAGCGGCCTGCAGTCTAGGAGCCCCCATCTCCCATCTCTACTCCCTCCAGGCCTCTGAAGGCAGTCAGGAAAATCACTTCCGAAGCTTGGGGACCTGAGATAATAGAACTGTTCCCATGGCCCCTGCTTCTGTAGAAACCCCTTCAAGCCCACCTTCCGCTGGTTGAAGTGGGAGCCTCCTCTTCCCCAAATTCTCTGCCTGTGAACCAGAGTCCTCTTGTTTAATTCTCAGGCATTCCCCACCACTGCCTCCCGGAGGCTAAGGTGTGGGCATCATCTGTTCCGGATCAGGGTGACTGTGGCTCATTCTGGAATGTGTGGTCAATGGAGTTTACTAAAAATGAAAGGGGGGTTGATAACGAGAGCAGCTTTTACTTTCAGATTCGGTAGCAGGACAATAGAGACAAACCACATTGCCACGCAGGTTGCCACGCATGAGTGGCCCACGTGGGGTAGGGGAGTCTGGTGTTGGGAGCAGGAGCTTCTGGGTTTGGTCAGAGATTCCTCTCCTGGTTGAGTGAAATTTAAACATTTGGAAAGAGTTGTAAAAGAACGTAGATATGAGAAAAAATTACAACGAGCCAAAGCTGGGTTTTACTTCTCCTTAATTTGTACCTAATTTTCTGAAGCTAAAAAGAATTATAGTTATTTTATATTATTGTGTATTATATGGTATAATATATTCTGTTTTAGTCTAGTCTATGATGTAATATCCTATCACGTCACATTGCATTATATATTGAAGGGAGAGAGAGCTAGAGTAACTAAACTTTATGAAATGAAGAGTAATAGAGTCTTTGTAGAGACCACGCATATATTATTTCATTTAGCTCTACTGTGTTTTTTAAAAAGCAGGTGGCTTTCTATTTTTCTTCCTGGTCCTGTTTTAAAGCAAGGGAGGCCGGTTGCGTGGCATAGAGTGGAACTCTGCTGCCCCCGGAGGCAGACTGGTGAAGTGCACAAAGAGGCGGGTCTGGGCTGGAGGGGCTGGGGTCTTTGGAGGGGGCTGAGGACCCTGGAGGGGCCGAGGTCTCTGGAAAGGTTGGGGACTCGAGGGGCTGGGGAGCCTGGAGGGGCTGAGGTCTCTGGAAGGGCTGAGGTCTCTGGAAGGGCTGGGGACTCGAGGGACTGGGGAGCCTGGAAGGGCTCAGATCCCCTCTCAGAGCTTAACCCAGGCAGGTGAGACGTGATGAGGCGCAAGCCCATGTCTGCAGATGGGTGGTGTCTCTAGCCAACCCCGAGCCACCTAGGAGGTTGCTGTGAGTCCCGCTGTCAGCCCATCGACCCAGCCATGGGTGACGACCCTGAAATCCATGAACAGAAGTGACCATGACTCCTGATCCAGGGCTTCCTACAGGGGCCTCCTCTGGATTTGTTTTTACTTAGGTGGCTCCTTAACACACACAACTGTTTGCAAGTCATTGTCGTTGGATTTCCATGCAAGTCTGTTTCTTTCCATTTATAACTTCTCATCAGTCCAGCTGTTTCTACCATGCAGTGCAGCAGCGCTAACCTGCCTGGGTTTGCGCGTAGGTTGATGGTTCCTGTTCTCTGGGGCCAATGGGCCGCTGGGCGTGATTGCCCTTGAGCAGCGACTCTGCCGGCTGTTGGCTCCTCACAGTCTTGCTCCTGTCCTGCGCCCGAGCTGAGAAGCCTCGTCCAGCCGTCTGAGGAAAACGCCGCTCGTGCCCGCCTTCCCCCAGCCTGGGCACACGCCAGCCCCTCTGCTCAGTGCTCGGTGTGCCACCATGAGGCCCAAGGAAAGGCCGGCTGTGCCATGCTGGCACCAGAGCTGACAGCACTGGTCCAAACAGATGAAGAGGCGTCTTTTTGCCTGTCCTTTTTTTCTGAGTAACTGCTTAAAGATGCTTTTTACCCATAAAAATATCTGTGAGGTTACTGTTCAGAACTGAGGAAGTCTTCCCATCCTCTGGTCTACATTTCATCAGACCAGAGAGATTGTGGTCACACAGGCACGCTCTCTGCCGGGATGGCCTTCCCATCGGGGTTCTAACCCGCCTTCCTCCCTGCCGGGCCTGCAGCCTGAAGAGGGTGAAAACACTCCGCTCCCACCCACGTGTGTCCTCCTAACCTTTCTTCCATTGCGCCAGCAACAAGCTACCCCAGGGCCTTGCTTTCAATTATTGAAGAGCCATAGAAGTTTTCTCCAACTATCTGAAAAATGCAGAGAATAGTTTCAAAACAGTTATATCGTCTTCTCTTCACGCCCACGTGTTTCTCTCCAGCACGGCAGACGTCACCAGTTCTGTGCTCCCTCCGCATCCGTGGTGAACTGATCGGTGGGGTGGTGTGCAGCGACGACGATGCCTCAGCCCATGAAGATGCTTGCTCAACCTCAGGAAATTTTATTGCTGAGCATATTGAGAAATAAATATTTGCGGCAATGGCATGAGAGAATTATAGTTCATCACAGAAACAAGTAAAAGATAATTTGAAATGTGCACAGTAAGAAGGCACACTCTGAGTCTGGGCTTAGGTACCTGTGACTTCCGACTCCATCACTCATTGTCATTCGTGCAAGTTATTTGCTCTCTCTGAATCTGTTTCTCCATCAGAAGAAAAGGAGATAAAAATGCCTTCCAGTACCTCTGCTGACAACCACACAAGATTGCAAGTGAGACTGCACCCAGATGTCAGTGTGCCTGAGGTTCCCCTAGTGCCAGACATCAGTAACCTGCACTGACCCCCAGACACCACCACCTGCACTGACCCCCAGACACCACCACCTGCACTGACCCCCAGACACCACCACCTGCAGTGACCTCCAGACACCACCACCTGCAGTGACCTC
>RJWH01009466.1:9402-22556 GCA_004363575.1 Solenodon paradoxus | reverse complement strand
GCAGCTTGCGGGCCACAGACATGAGGGCCATGCTTGGGTGGCTGTAGTGCCCCCAGGTCCTCAGGCAGCACAGATTGGGGTGGGAGCAGGCCTGTGAGGCCCAGGGCGTCCTCTTTCTCAGCGTGACCGCCCTCGCTCGCACCGCACGGCTCTCAGGGTGCACCCGGCAGTCCCCCGGCTTGGCGCTGTCATCCGGCCTTGTTGTCACGGGCTGGACCTAACCCCGCGGGGCCACAGGCAAGCCAGGAGTGTCCCCTGCTCCCTTGACCGCGGCCCCAAGTGCTTCCCGTAAGCCGCGCTGTTTGGGAAGCAGCCCAAACCCATCCCATGGTGGAAGCCTCACGGGAGGCCCTGAGCAGGTCTGTGGTTCCGCCACGTTATGGCTGCTGCGGGGCCCACAGGGCAGGGTGCCTCGCCAGGGTCACGGGCAGCACTTCCCTCCGCTCAGACTCCACCGCCTGGATGTCCCTCCACAACCAGGGGCTGACTCTGGACCCCTGGAGTCTGGCCGGCCCGGCCTGGGCATGGGGACTCACAGGTGACTAAAGCTGACAATGCTTGGAGACATGTTACCCGTCATATAAAGGAAGGGATTCCTGCAGACTCGGAGTGGCCAAGGTGCCTCGTCCAGGGCTCGGTGCCCTCCTGGGGCCCTAAGCTGTGCCTCACACGCTCGTTGTCCCGGCCCTGGGCTCCCGCAGGGGTGTGCCTCCGTGTCACCGCCTGCCTGTGGGCTGCCAGGCCCCAGGGGACCCAGCCAGCCTGGCTTCCTGCAGCGTGAGGCTGGAGGCGGCGGGCCAGCCCTCAGTGGCGGCTGTAATTAGGAGGGCCCTCAGCGGCCCTTTATATAGCCGCTGGTGGCCGCGGAATGTGGGGCGCAGCTCAGGGGCCAACACCTACTTCTATTTTGGAAGCGCTTGAGGTCCCGCCCTCTCCCCAGGCAGGGGACACTGTTCTGGGCCCTGGCCCCTGGCTGTGGACAGCGGGGTGGAGTGTGTGTGTGTGGGGCTGTGACAGGAGCACAGGGTCGCCCCGCTGAGCCCCCCGTCCTGAAGAGTTCAGTCCTGATGGTCCCCTCACCCAGGTGACACCGAGTGAGGGGGACAGGCTCCTAGTGCGCAGGGTCGATGTGAGTGCTGGGCGGGTGTGCCAACTGCAGCATCGGTCCGTGGTGGCCGCACAGCCCCCGCGGTGACAGTGAGCTGAGCGGGGTGGGGGCGTGTCTGCGGCAGGTGGCCCTGCGCGGTGGCCCACAAGCCCCTGGCTGGGGGTGTGTCACTCGGCGTGCCTGGCTTTGTGCCTGTCCTGGGTGGGGACGACGTGTTCTGTCAGCACCGTGACTGGCGAAGGCAGAGGGGCCGCCTCGTGGACACCGCCTGACACAGCGGGTGTGTTGGGGTTGTCCCGGCTGCTCCCCTGCAGGGGACCTGCTCCCCTGTCGTTGTTCTGAGCAGTGACGCGGACATGAGGCACCGCACTTTCTTCTGCGCACATTCCCCGGGGGCAGAGACCGGGATGAAGGTAAAGAGCCCGGGGGTTTCACCAGTGACAGCACTGTGACCCGGCCACCATGCAGGCCTCCTGGAGAAGAGAAAATGTTGCTGAGCTGCAATGGCAGCAGCAGCGTCCCTCGGAGACCGGGACCCGGTTGGCGAGGCCTGGCACGCAGGAGAGCTGCGGGCGGGGCTGTGGGCCCGGGGTGCACCGGGAGGGCCAGCTGACCGTCCCCACGGCCACACGGCCAGAGCCGGTCGAGGGTCAGCCAGGCCCCCTAAGCCAGAAGCACCCCTCAAAGGCCCTGGAGCGGTGTCCTCGCAGACCCAGGCCTGGGCCCAGGGAAGGAGCCGGTGCTGCTGGCCTGTCCGGGGCCAAAGCTTCTTTGGGCCCATCTCCCTCGGGCCTGAGTCTCGTCATCCTCTAAGGGGTACAGCCCTGCCGGGTGCGTCCTCCCCACAGGCTGAGCTGCTGGTACAGTCCTGCGTCCTCCGTCCCTCTGCCCAGAGACTCGGTGAGCTCAGGACACACTCACACTCACGCTTCCCATTCATGCACCACAGACAGACATGGCCGCGCTGTGTGCACACCCCACGTGCAGACGTCGCACATGCAACAAACCCCGCACAAACCCCACACGCCACACACAGCCTTCACGCTTTACGTGTGTGCCGCAGACACACTGGGTACGCACCCCAGCAGGGCACCACACGTGCAGTGAAACCTGCGCAGACACACACCTCTCCGCGCGCGCAAATACACACACACACACACATACACACATCTGGGAACATGCTGGCAGAGGTGACCCAGTGGCTGCTCTCTGGGCGGGTCCAGGGCCACATGGTGTCTGCGGCTTGGCCCTCGGGCCCCGTCAGCCTCAAGAAGCAGTTCAGCCCGGCCCGCCCTTCCCTTGAGGTCACTGGGAGCTCCTCTTGGGAAAACATGTTGTGAGCTTGGTCCCCACAGAAAGAGTAATTGCCTTACTTAATACCTCTTAGGTGCTGGAAATTTTTATTAGAAAATTACTGAAGATGAAAAACTAAACCGCCCATCATTTATTTTTAATTTGTATCATTAAGGAAGAAAAACAGTATCCAGACTCGGCCCAGCCCCGGAGATGACCCCGGGGCCGCATGGTGGGTCCCTGCTGGCCTCTGCTCCCTGAGACCAAACGGCCCCTCACACCCGCCGCCGTCCCCTGCTCCGGGCTGACCACCCTCCTGCCTGGCTCCGGGAGGGGCTCCCTGGCGCTGCCCGTGTGCTCGGACGGGTCCTGCTGTGGACCCCAGGGAGCGTGCCCCCGCCCTGGCCACCAGAGTGCATGATGCGTGCTAGATCCGCATGGTTTTATCCCGTTACCTGTGATCGTGCAGGTGTCTGAACACACACGTGTTATGTACACACACTCCAGATATGCAGCATACACGTGTAAATACAAATCTGTATTTCTTTCCCCCCAAAAGTGTTAGAACTAAATACTTCTCACTTCGGGCACAGTTTCTCAATCTTTAAAAACAAAACAAAACAAAACTGCCTCCCTCTGGAGGATCCTGTGTATTGTTGGATTTTCTAACATCTTCTCCCCAGCCAAGCAGTTGCTAAGACGTCCCCCACCCCTCCCTTAAAGCAGACCCCCCCTGGGAGGTGATAACCCCTTGGGGTGCACGACTTAGGGTGTGGGGAGGCTTGCAGGCTGGGAGCTCAGGCAAACCGCTTCCTCCTGCAGCTGGGGCTGTAGCCTCAGGCTTGCAGATGCCTTGGGTCTCAGAAGCCGCATATTTAGATTGAGGAATTACGTGTTAAGCTTTTGTTTTCCTGAGAAATGACCTGGTACAGCCACCTGGTCTCCAGGGTGATGGGCACACGCCCTGCAAAGTCCTTACTGGCCTGGCGCAGACTTGGAGCCCCTCCGTCTGGTGTCCGGGGTCTGCATGCCCTTTGGTCTGGGACAGAGACACCGGAGTGGAGGCCAGCTTTCTCCCCTGCCAGCTGCGGCCCCTGGACCTGGGGGCGTCACCCGTGGTGCCTTGTACCTTGAGATGACATTTGCCATTGGGAATAGGAGAGAAGGCTGTGCTTTTATGACCTTTGGAGTGATATTTGTATGGAAAGCCCGCACAAAAGAAAACATGCCAACACTCAGGTGTCCAAACCCCACTCTGGATCTGGTCTCTCCCAGGAAGGGAGTCGGCAGAGCGTGGACGTTCTCTGGTGCGTGCTGTCCCTGGACAGGCCCCTGCAGGAGACAGGACCTTCCTCGGGTCATGGGCAGGGCGGGGCGGCAGCGGCAGCCGGAAGCCACCAGGCCTGCACTTTACAAACGAGCTGGGCTGACGGCGTCTGCCGGCTCTCAGGCTGCAGCCTCTGCCAGACCTCACGGCTTGTCGAGCCTGAAGCCTTTGCTGCCTGGAGCTTTCCAGAAAAGGTTTCCCACCTTGACAGTGCACTCTGGGGCGGATCCCTCCTCCGGCCTGGGTGGGTGGGGGTCCCTTCTTCTCGTCTGTGTCTTTGCTCGCTGTCCTGCCTGGCTAACCCTTCCCTGTGGGGTTGCACTAGGGGTGCCCCTGCCTGCCATGTTGGGGGTCCCCATATGTCCCAGCTCTCCCAGGGCTTGCACGAGTCTTCATCATGTCCCCTCTGATGAGGTCAGAGTTGGATCAGTGTCCACCCCTCACCATGGCCTGGGAGACACCCTCTGTCCCTGGCGCCACCCCAGTGAGTGATGGAGACGGCTGCACCTGGGCGGGGCCCCATCCTGTGTGCCTTCCGGCGCTTTAGTTCCAGGTGGATAAGGGGTGATGTGAGAGGCTGCGGGGAAACTGGTGTGGGTGGCAGTGCGCAGGCGCCTTTGCGCGGGCAGGCCGCCTCTAAGTGCACGTTTCTATAAACAGACGCCCACAGCAGCAGGGGCGCGTCTCCCGTGTCCCACAGACAAACTCCTCCCGTCAGAGGGTCAGCGGGACGCAGGGTCACACGGTGTCTGGTCTGGGGCTTTCCAAGAAGCGTGGCTGAGTCATCGCCAGGCCTTCGATGCCTCCTCACACTTCCTGGAAGGACGGTGGCAAAGCGTCCTCAATGCTGTGCGTTCTGGGGACTTGTCCGGAAAACACAGCTTTGTCCTGTTGGTTACACAGACTGGCTCCCACGTGACACACACCCGCATACAAGCACTCAACACGCAGGCGCAGACACGCTCACACGAGGAGCCCGTGTGCACACTCCGCGTGCGGTGTGTGGCGCTGTGGGTGTGCTTGAGAGGCCGGACCTGTTTCTAGTTGAGAAACAGGCCAAACCATCGTGTAGGCGCGTGGCCAAGAGTCCAGGAATGTCCGTACAGCCACCGATCCCTGTCTCCCCTCCGCTCTGTCTCCCTCGGGCCCATCTCCCCGCGAAGTATCGTCTGTCAGCCAGAGCAGAGAAAGCAAGAGACTGGTCGATGCAGATCCCCGAGGTCCGGTCCGGCCCCCCCGGAGCTGTGCCCACGTTGTCGTCCTCCTCCCAGCCTGGCCCTGAAGCAGGAGTTAGGAGTTAGCCGGGCAGAGACTGGTGCCCCCCTGCAGGCCCCAGCGGGGGATGGAGCATGCCCCCGCCGGCTGGGTCACTCTCCGCACCCTCTGCCGACGGGTCTCCCTCCTCGCTGCTTTCCGGGGGTGGCACCGTCGCCCACATCACCGAGGGGTGCCAGGAGCATCTCAGTGGGAAGTCGTGCTCACCAGCAATGATTCCAGCGTCGAGTGGAAGGGACTGTGCAGCAGATTCCAGCGTCACTGGCGGGGCTGCGGGACGCCGGCCCTGGCGCGTCTGGGCCCAGCTGTCCGCAGACACGGGCTGGTGAGAGGCCACGCAGGCGGTAAGCAGCTAAACGAGAGAACCGAGCCAGGGAGCCGCAGTGAGGACCCGTGAG
The DNA here is from genome assembly GCA_004363575.1 of Solenodon paradoxus. Taxonomy (NCBI): domain Eukaryota; kingdom Metazoa; phylum Chordata; class Mammalia; order Eulipotyphla; family Solenodontidae; genus Solenodon; species Solenodon paradoxus. The sequence goes on along the minus strand of RJWH01009466.1, from coordinate 17,155 downwards.
CTCCCGGGCCCTGGAGCATTTCACAGAACTCTGCCTTCCTCTTATTCCCCAGGCCAGCAGATGAGCCTGAGCGCCGTTCATCTCTGTCCTTCACCTCATCTTTGTGCTCCGTTTCCTCATCCGCAAATCAGTGTGGCCATCCCCTCTGCTCCTGGGAAGACCAACCCCGGGGGTCTGGAAGTGCTTCCCACAGGGCTGCCCGGGGCCAGGTGTCCCCAGCTCTCGCCTGTCCCGCGGGGCAGGAAACTTCTGCTAGCTTGTCACAGCTTTTTCAACAGCTGGGGGCTTTTTCTTTTGGCCCTTTAAGTTTAGATTGATTTCTTCTGTGTTGTTTCACTTTTTCTTTGGTTTACATTGCTCTGTGATTTTTAGGACATTGACTAAATGCTCCCCGTGGGTGCGCCCTCGGGTCCTGAGGGTGCTGTTGTGACCACAGAGGGCTTCCAGAACAGTCTGCTCTTACACCCACCGGCGGGGAGTGCAGCTGCTGCACAGTGAGCCGATGCTGGGCGGCGAGGAGCGTGGGGGCCGCCTCTGTGGCCTGTGTCCCTGGGACGACCTGGTGTCTGTCCTGGGGGTGACCGGCCTGGGAGGACACTGTTCTGTCTCATTTGCAGCCGTTCAGTGACGTCTGGAACGGACAGCTGGGTGTGTCACGCGGATGGGCTCTGCAGTTGGAGGGTCTGGGAAGGCCCCTGGGGGGCCCCTTGTGCCACCGGGAGCAGAGTGACCCCCCGAGAGGATGCAGACAGAGCTGGACCACAGGAGGACTCCTGGCCAGGCCAGGGTTTGTGAGGGGAAGGAAAGTGCAGTGCGTGGGGAGCAGACACAGTGCGACACGTCCGGGTGGGGTGGCGGCTGCACCCGCCCACAGAGCCGGGCCTGGGTCAGGAAGGAGGGTGCTGAGGCGCCCGTGGGAGTGGTGGTGCCTGGAACACTTTCAGGTGGGGACAGGTGGGGTCTCTGGCTGTCTCTGCACACAGGCCTTCCCCCGGGTGCTGATTTCTCCGGTTCCAGGCAGAGCAGCCCTGGGGGACCCCTGGGGACCCAGGGCCCCCAGTGTTTCTGAGCACAGAGTGCTGAGCAGACACCTAAGTCCTGGCTCACTCAGAGGCCCTGAGGTCCTGCAGGCCCGAGCGGTGGGTGCCTGTGCACGGTGGCCTCCTGGGCGGGGCTGGGGTGTGAGGACAGCTGGTGACAGCGGGTGACAGCGGGAGCGTCCGGGATCATTACTGAACAGGATGTGGGTGCTGGAGGTGTGTCCGGGGATCAGGACCAAGGGGAAGTGGGAGATGCAGGGAAGCTTCCAGAAGGGGTATTAGGAGAAGGAGCGTGGGAGTGGTAGCAGGGAGAGACAAGGAATCCTGGGTGCTGGACAGTGGCCGCGGGGGCGGATGAGGTCAACAGCGTCCAGACCTCGTCCAGACCGAGGCCCAATGGCAGGCATGTGGGCCACCGCAGAAAGGGCTGGGGACCCAGTGCGGTGGGGCGGAGGCCCACCTGAGGCTGGCTCTTGATTCCTGTCACACCCAGGTCAAGGTCAGGCCTGGAGAGAGGGCTCTTTACCCCCTGGACCCTGGGTCCCTCAGAGCGATGGAGCGGATACTAACTCAGAGCTGTGGGAACCTAGCGGACTGGGGTAAAGCTGGAGCCCGGCCCACACTCAGGCTGGGGAGGGAGATGAGGCCCAGCTGGCCGGCTAGAGGGGCCCGGGGCAACTCCCAGAAGACCCTTCGGGAGGGGTGGGGTGACAGGGGTTGCTGGAAATTAGGAGATGGGGGCGGATTGAGCCCAAAGCGTCAGGCGGAGTCACGCCCCCTGGAGGAACCAGGCCAGAGCACCAGGCCCACACCAGCTCCTGGGAGACAGGTGGGAGAGGGACTACCCGCCACTTGCAGGTGGGGAGCCAAGCTGGAGGGGCACAGGGCAGGTGGCCAGTCCCCACGCCCACCCCGGCCTGGCCCTCAGACTGCAGATCCTCAGAAGCCTGGGGTCTGCAGCGGGTGGTGCAGCCGGCTGAGGGGGAGGTGTGGAGAGAACTCAAGGGCTGGCCGCTCTGCAGGGTGGCTGGGGCCCAGGCCTCCTGCAGGCCCCTCTGGCGACAGCTCTTTCTGCAGGCCTGGGCTTGTGCAGGGGACACAGAAAGCCATGACTGCTGTTCTGCTCACACCTGGCCCTGATTTCCCACCATCCGCCCCACAGCCCTGCAGGAACACTGCCAGCAGCTTTCCTGGGACTCACCTCCACCAGCCTCCCTGTGGGTCTGGGGCGAAGTTGGAGCTGGGCTGCCTGGCAACCCGTCCTGCGGGGAGGAACGCCCGTGCTGTCTGCTCCCACAGAGCCTTTGGGCCACCGTGCCTGCTGCCACCACTGTCACTGGGCTCTGATGCTGAGGACATGACCCTGGTCTGCCCACAGATGTATGTGAGGCCAGGCCTCACTGACAGAGTGTGCCAGGACTGGAGACAATAATGGCACCTTATCTTGTTTGCATCTCCCCAGAGCCACAGCTCTCCAGGGAGGAGGGGGAGGCGCTATGAGGTCTGCACGCCCTCCAGCTGCTGTTTCCCTGGAGTAGTGGGAGGGGTGTGTCCGGGCCACCTAGTGACTCAGGCTCCTGGTCACCACCACCACTGGACCCCGTTCCCCAGAGGCCTTCTCCCGTCTCCTGTATCCCCTCCTCACACCCACCTGACCGAGCGCCTGTGTCCTTCCCAGGGGCCAAAGCGAGGCAGGTTCCCCGAAGGGCGGAGGCCACTCTCCTTTGTTTCCCCAGCAGCCAGGACCCACGAGGGAGGCCGGGAGGCTGGGGACTGCCCCTGTTGGCTGCTCGACCCCATCCCCTGGGACCCTGCTGCCTCACAGTCCTTGAGGTGACTCCCTCCAGACCCCTGGAGGCGCAGGACTGAGGGGATGGCCGGTCGATGGGGCGACCATGTGGGAATTGGGCCTGGGCCTGGGGCTCCACTTGGCCTTTGTGTGCGTCACTGTGTGACCGCTGAGGACCTGAAGGTGGGTGTCAGGTGCGGGTCTATTTTAGGGCCAGTGCGTGGCCTCGGGGGCTGAGACTCCTAGCTCTCTCACAGGCGCAAATGAACAGCAGGCCAGGGGAGGTGATAGCTCAGCTGAACGAGGCCCCAAGGTGGCGAGCTTGGTTTTGCTTAAAGACGGCAGATCCCTGGACTTGGGCAGGGAGGCCGTTCCCCAGGACCAACCTTCGGGCACACACTGCACCCAGGGGCACCCAACACCCTCCCTCGCAGGTAGTGGCCTGGGTTGGCTTCAGAGGGTTTCTGAGGAGGGGCGCAGACCCGTGGGCCCCCAGCACACGCGCGTGCGTGCACAGTCACACACCGGTGTGAGGGAGCCCATGTGGGGTGTCCTCATACAAATGCGGCGAGGCAGCCGCATCTGACAGTACTTTGGGGGGACAGGAGGTGTCAGGCATGTCGGGACCAGAGTCAGCTGCTGTCATGCAGCCTCCTGCCACCCTCAGGACCCTCCTGAGATCTGCGGGTGCCCCTCCCTCCGCAGAGCCCGGGAATCTGCCTGCCTGCACCGCGCACTGCCCCAGAGAGCGCCTCTATGCAGGGCGAGGGCTGGAGCAGGGCCTGAGGGCACCCGTCGTCTCAGCTTGACACTGGGGGCCTGGGGACAGATCAGAAACTGGTAGTGGACAGGAAAGAGGCTGAAGCTGCTTCTCCTGAAAGGGGGTGCAAATGCCCCCTGGTAAGTGTCCATCTTGCTCCCTGGAGCCCAAAGTTTAGGGTGCAGGTTCATGCAGTGGAACCCCAAGTGTTCTGCTGAGAGGATTCAGTGGAGTGGCCCCTCAGAGTGGGGAGTGCCTTGTCTTGGGGGGATTTGGAAAGAGCGCGGGGTAGGGCAGTCAGTGGACCGAGGGACTGCTTTGGGCAGGAGTTTCCAAGGTGGCTTTAGGCACCGTGGTGCCCTGGTGGACAGGGCACTCTGGTCCACTTGCGGGAGAAGCTGGCTTCACAAGGCGGTCATTCGGATCAGCCACGCATCCCATGTGCTGGGAAGACAGAGGAAGCACAGAGGTGGCTGGTGGCGGAGTGGCCTCCGACTGATGGAGGCCGTGTGCTCCGACGAGCCATGCGACCCGGGGCCGAGTCGGCTGAGCCCGCCGCCCGGCCTCTTCTCCAAGTGGACCGGGGTGCCCTGTCCTGGCTCTGCGTCCCCATTCACCGTCCTGACATTCTCCCTCGACCCCACTCTTGCAGGGGCGTAGCCCGTTTCCCGGGTCTTGCTAAGCGCCGCCCTGGTCCTCTGTGGCTGCTGTGCAGGGCCGGCTCATGGATTCTGTCCTGCACACAACTCACTGCCCCTCGCTCTCTGATCTGGGCTCCCATCAGCCTTCTCAGTGGGTCGCCCCTCTCTCTCCAACATTCGAGGGTCAGAGGCCTCTGGACCTGGTTTGGAGACGCCTCCTCTTCTCTCTAAATCCCGGAATGATCGCGTGGCCCCCCATGCTTGAAGCGCACCTGCTCACTGACAGCTTTCAGGGCAAAGCCAGGCCGCGTCCTGAGTCAGAAGGTGAGCCTTGTGGCTCCGGTTCTGGGAGACCCCTCAAAGCAGGGTGTCTGAAACTGGACTCAACGTTTGTGAGTTTTGCCTGCAGTCCCCAGATGCCCAGAGCAGCATTTCTCTCACTCGGACTCCACGTCCAGTCTGCATGCCTGCCCGCGCTGCTCTGGAGACACAGGCTCTGCTCTCCTCACAGCGCCCCCGGCCTTCCCACAGCGCCCCAAGCCACCATCGTCCACAGCGGTGGCCTCCGTGCCACCTAGAGGCGTCCCCTCAGTCTCTGGTGACGCCTGCTGGTGCTTGGCCCTTGGGACATTTCCTGGGAGGGAGATGAGGCCCTAGGGACCCTAGGACACTTAGAGTCACACCCTCCCTCCTTGGACAGGTCGCACGCGTCTATACATGACCTCCTGCCTGGCCTGCATCACCCACCCTGCACCCCAGGCAGAGCCATTTCTCATAGCCCGGGATTTACATGCTGCTTTGGGATAAGAGGCTTCCAGCACCCACATGCTATCATCCCATATCCCGCCCTCCCCCCCCACTGTCCTGCCTTTTCTCCCCTCATTCCATCCCCTCTCCCTCCATTCTGTCTCCCTCTCTCACCTTGAGGGCCTGTCACTACTCTGCAGGGCTCTGTACACATTAGACCTTCATCAGTCCATGTCCTTCCCAGCTCTGTGCTCAGGTGTCCTCGCCAGGATCTCCTCCCAGACCAGCAGGTCCACCCCAGCCCCCAGTCCCCACCCATCCCTGACATCCCAGGGCGCTACTCTCAAATGCTTGCTTTACATTTGTCTCTGTCCCCCCAGCAGGAGCACAGCACGGGGCAGGGATGGGGGCCTGCGTGTCCACCAGTTGACACTTGTTTCTCGCCCTGGGACCTCTGTGCTGGCTCTTGGCAAATGTGTGTCGGCCAGTGAATGAATGAATGAGCATGGCTGGATGGCAGGCCGGCCCAGATGTCCCGTCCACTCTCCCCGTTAGTCTTCAGGACCTTGAGTGGGAAGACCCCCAGACTCCACCCCACCTCCAGTCTGGAAGCACAGACACAGCTGACATCCAAGTGGTGAGGCCCATGGACTCCTGACTTCCCATCAGCCTTGGAGCCCCTGCCGGCGGCCAGTGCCAGCGAGCAGGCCGGAGAGGGGACTGGGACAGGGAGAGGAGGGTGGCCTGGCCTCCCTGTCTGTCACTCTGCCTCTGGTCTCCCCCTCGCCAGTGTGTGTCCCACCAGGCCTCACTGTGCGCCCCCACTCTCCTTTGGCGAACTGAGGGTGGTGAGCTGACGTGTTTTTCCAGAGAAACTGCTGTGACGTTCTGGTGTATTTAGTCTGAATAAATGAGTTACTGCAGAAATAAAGAGCTTGTTCTCCAAGAGGTGGAAATGTCTTGGATATAGTTCCAGGCTAAGAGGGACTTCGGGTGCTGAGCTCACCTCCTGCCCAGCAGGTAGACCCCGAGGCTGGGACCCCAACATGCAGGGAGCCCGACCAGGGCAGTTTGAGAGACTTGTGTCCTGACCGACTCCGGAGCCTTCAGAACGTAGGTGGCTGAGCAGGCCCCTGGGGGTTGGCTGGCTGTGTGGGGAGCGATCCCTTGCAGTGGGGCATCACGCCCCGCATCTGGGAACAGTCAGCTGTGCTGGGCTCCTGTCCTGGAACTGTGCTGGTCCTGGGGGGCGTCGTCGGCCCCCGCTGCTCGCCCCAGAGACGGGCCTGGGCGTTCAGCCTGCGCTGAGCTCAGCCGTCAGCTGCCGCAGACTCACTCAGAATCAAAGTTCCCCCTGAGTCAATGCCTTTTACTGACACAGGATCCTGCCCACCCGTCCCTCTGGCAGCTGCTGTCACTCACAGCTGCGCCGTCCTGGGCTCCCTGTCTAAATGCCGCCGGTGTTCTCGCTTGGGTTTGGGCCCTGGGCTGCTGTTTCCGAAATAGCTGTTCCCGGGGCTGCTCAGACCTCCTCGTGCCTTTAGGATACCCACTCAAAATGCCTCCTCCCAAACCTGGGGCGATGCTTCCCCTCCCTGCTGGGGCGGCCCCGCGGGACCCTGTGCGCAGGACGTGAGGTCATTGCACTTGGACTGACGGAACCTGAGCCCCTGCGCCGGCCGGTTTTTAGAGAACATATAGCAAGTGTCCCCGGGCAGGGCCAGTGGGCCTCTAAGAGGGGCCTCCTTGCTGGGATCCAGTCCTGTGACAGGTGTCTGCTGTGTAACCCCGCCCCTGGGTCGCAGAGGCTCACAGGGAGACGCAGGCATTAGGGCACTTGTCCAGACTCCTAAACTAATTGATAGTGAAGCTAACACTTGAACTCGGGGCTTTAAAAGGCAAAACTGATCTCTTTCTGGAAGTTTTAGACAAATGAAAGCCTCCCCTTTCCTTGAAGCTTTTGCGTGAGGCAACACGAAGATGGTAGACGCCTGTCCTTTCCTGGAACAAAGTATTTTCCACCCCTTCTATGGCCTGGGCGTCACGGAGGCGCGAGCTTCTTCTGGGGCCTGCTTCCCCGGGGTTGGGTCTGGGCCCCAGGGCGGCAGATGGGTGCTGTCTGGTGGCCCCCATACTCCCCTTTACCCACACCCTGTGGACATGGCATTTTTATGCGTCTGCACCTTTGTGAATGACGCCCCCTTGGCCCACATCGTCTGCTATTCCTTGGTCCCTCTGGCTACGTTCCAGAGGAAACCCCGCACCTCTTCTGGAGGCAGGACTCGCTTCCCCCAGCAGCCAGACTGCTGCGTTGCCGTCACAGCGCCCATGGGCCGGCCGTGGGCAGGACTGGCCGCGCTCATCTTGGTCACACAGAGCACAGTGTTTGTGGAGCTGGGACCTCGCCAGGACGCGGGCACACGGAGGTCACCCAGTGTGGCACTGGCCTGCGTTTGCCCCAGTGCTGACAGCCGAGAGCCGAGTGGGGACGGGGACCCTGTGAGGTCACATCCACCAGCCGTGGGCCACTGACTTTGTTCCTCTTGCTTCCCCAGACGTGCTGTGCCCCAGCATCCGTGTGGAAGGAGACCACTTTAAGCACATCAGCGGGGAAGCCCAGGAGATCACAGGTGAGTGGCCGAGCCCTCGGTGCTGGGCCTCGGTGCTGGGCCTTGGGGCTGGACCCTCGGGGCTGGGCCTCGGTGCTGGGCCTCAGTGCTGGACCTCAGTGCTGGACCTCAGTGCTGGACCCTCGGTACTGGGCCTCGGTGCTGGG